>VXAZ01001838.1:0-49618 GCA_013399875.1 Gymnorhina tibicen | reverse complement strand
TGCACTAAATGTGTTCCTCAACAGAACTTAGTTAACACTATCCTTGCGATGTTTCACAGTACAGTACAAAGAGAACTTCAGCCATACTGTTGGAAAATATACCAGTTTAAATGTTTTAAATTTTTTTTTAATGTATAACTTTAGTCAAATGTTTTGTTTGCCTTTGCCCCGGGGGAAGGGAACTGAAGTTTCTTTCCAGGGCATTGNTGCATATTCAAACTTTTCCTCAAACTAGTTTACATGTTTCAGGAACTGTTTAGCATGGATCCTCCTCGGATCCGCCTTTTTAGAGCATGCGTGTTTCTTGGCTGTCGTTTTAGTCCGTTTTTGTTATCACCTCCAGCTTGGGCTTTGGTCCATGGTGTCTGCAGACGGTAGCTGCTGATAGTTGGCATGTCAGTAGCAGGGGTCTTCATTATACGTTCACTGGGAGTTATCCAACCAAGCAGACAGTTCAATTACCACAAGCACAACTATATCAGCTATGTTACTACTACTAATAACAGAAATAAAGGCATTAGCTATTTTTGCCAAAAAAACCTATATCCTTATAGTAAGGCTACTTTAACATTATACATATAGCATCCTTTTAATAATTGCGAAAAGCCAATATTATAATATGTATTTATAACATTCCTCTAGGTGAGGCCTGATGAACTTAACATCTCAACAGACTGGGAGTAGCCCCAGTGAGATAAGGCCATCGATGGAACATCAACAGAACATCAGCAGCCATCTATGAACATCTACCCCAGACTCTTCCTCTGGCAGAGCTGGAGACATCTCCTCTGGAAAAGACTGATAAGAAAATCAAAGAATGAAGATCTAATTAACATCAGAAGCTAAGAAATCCAGATCCAATAGGAGACCAAATACTAAGAACTACACAATTTGGGACCAATGAACACTGGCCCAAGTCGTTTTTATGAGTTTTGACTGTATAAAAGATCTGAAAAATCTAGTAAATGTCATGTATCATGGAATGATTCTCTCTGCACACCTGGGCTATGTGTGGATGAGATTATTTCTGTGGTACATCCTGGCTAGAATGACATCCTGGCTAGATAATAAAGTAATGCCTTGACTCTCTAACATTAAAAGTATTGTTGGAGAGTTTTTTGTTTTTCCCGCAGTTTTGGTGACAATACTATGCTTTTAATGTCCATTTTCAAACAAGAAAAACAGAAGAAACACTTAGGCACATTCGATTACACCATGCCCAGGCAGAAGATATCCCCTACAGGTATCACTGAGAAATTGTTTTTTAAATCATCATTTAAAATCAATTCTCTCTTGCTGTGTCATTCCAAAACATGACTATTTCCCATCTCTCCATACAATAGCATTAGCATTCCTGCCTTCCAGAGAGTTAGATGTGACAATGGGGAGACCTGGATATGTGCGAATATAATAAATACTTTCTGATCTTGATTAAAAGATCAGAAAGTCAAGAGACCAACTGCCTATTATATTCTGCTTTTTATTTGGGCTCATATATACATATCATAGTAATGGCCAGTTGTAAAGCCCCAGTCCTCACTTGGCTTTACAAGTGTTTATTTAAAAGGGGCTTAAGGTACCCCTGAGGTGGCACAAATGAGAACTAGACAAAAGTTCTCAGGAGGTTAAAAAACAAACTTTACTGGCAAACTTTAGAAGATCAGGAACCTGGCAAAATTTAAAGCAAATATGCAATGAAAATAAAACATTTCACACAGCACTTATTTAGCAAACTTTAACCCATCCTACCTTAAATTACGCAGATTTCAAGAAGATGAAATTAGGAGACAAAAAGGAGAGAAAGAGAGAAAACAAGAGAGAAAAAATATATAGCTGTGACCCTTGGCTCTCAGCTGCCATAAAATTCAAGGACAATAGCAATGCAACCACCTGCATCTTTGTGCAATGGTTTTATCTGCTCTGGCCTCCTGTAGCCACCCGCACCCATCCCCCTCTTCCATCAGGTCTGATCACCACTCTGCGGCTAAACTGGGGCTCCAATGAGGCATTGGCTTCCTGTGTGCCAGTGCCTGACTGCTGCACTTGTGGCTCCAAAGGGGCACCATTCCACCTTCATGGAGCTTGATCTGCCCCCTCCCTTACACACCCCTTACTTGTTTTAAGCCAGTAATAATTTTTTCCCAGTCTCTCACAACAGTGAAGAAAGTTTCTATAGCAGTTGCCTAGAACATATTAACCCGAAATCATAGAATCATAGAATGGTTTGGATTGGAAGGGACCTCAAAGATCATCTCCATTCAACCCCTCTTCCATGAGCAGGGACACCTTTCACTATCCCAGGTTGCTCAAAGCCCCGTCCAATCTGGCCTTGAACACATCCAGGAATGAGGCAGACACAGTTTCTCGGGGCAACCCGTGCCAGAGCCTCATCACCCTCATAGTGAAGAATTTCTTCCTAACATCTAATCTGAATCTACTGTCTTTCAGTTTAGAGCCATTCCCCCTGGTCCTAAATGCTCCAGTGCATCCAAGGAAGAGCAAAGGCTTTTATATTTTGTCTGTCCCTTACAAGAACATACCATACAAGAACATACATATTCCCTCTTCCTGCCTTGTATATGCGCATTAGTTACTGTACATAATACCATATAAAAACATTTTAAATATTTTATAACTCTGAAAGACAACTGTCAGTGATAAAATAGCCTCAAGAGACCTGAATGCTGTATGCCTCAAAACATACAGAAATACCTTTAAAGTATCTCTTTTCAAACACTGTCATAGAAACTGACATGCTGAATGGAATGTAGTTCACTCTAATACAGCTGTTACCAAAAATTGCTAAAAACAAAAACTCTTTAACACTAAAGTAGCACTCAGAAGCAGGCATTCTTTATTCAGCCAGATGCCTGAGGAAATATCGCCTCCAAAATATCATGCACACTCAGTTCAGATAAAGCTCCTGTTTGCATACTATATTTTATACACAGATTTATAGCTTTTCTCAGAAGAAACATACATATGATAATCATTTCCCCAAAGCCACTAGCACATTCCCTCCCCTCTCCACGTGCGTTCTTCTGCCCTGGGGGTCTCTTTGGTGGTCCCTGGAGGTCGGTGACACTAAAGTCATACCTGACTGCCTGGTGAACTGATAAAAGTTGGCACAACTGGGCTGGTTACTTTCCAGTTCTTCCTACAAGAATCAGCTTTGTGCAGTTCCACAGCCTAGTGGTTTTTGAAGAATAAGCATTGTGTTAATCCACCAGGTGCAAAAAATTTTTCATCTGGTAACACAGCAACTTGACCAAGTACAAGAACTTGTCTAAGCAATCTGGAACAAAACAAACTCTCCATCTAAGGGAAGAAGTAGCAGTTGTTAAAACAATCATTCCTTTTGACTTGGAGGAGAACATGCTACCTCAGAGATTTAGTTACATGTAAAAGGCAACATTACACCCTCACCTTCAAATCAAGGGAATTATCAAACCCCACCCAGAGAAATAAAAATCCAGAAATTAGTTCAGTGTTAAAAAAACCATCAAGAGAACACAAGTTCATCAGCTTAGTCTCATGAAATCCTTACTACTGAAATCCAGGTTTCCTGGGCATGTTTGTCCAGAGCTAAAACTTAAATATATACTTTCATTCGTTTTCATATAGTATAAAAGGAACTTTTGATTAAGAAAAAAAATGAAACTAATTTGAATACCTTGTATTCCGTCCCTATGTTTTTCTTCTTTTTCAGATCCCAAGTATGCAAAACTCTACCAAAAGCAACATATTTGTCCATATATCAACTAAAAAGTCAGAGGCTAAGAGGCGATCTAAAACATGAGCCAGACTAGCAGTGCTGACAGTTGACACAGTGACAAGAGACAAACACGTAAGGTAAGGGACAAGCTGCTTGGGCTGTCATTCCTTCATGCTATTCATTCCTGAGCACACACAATTTGGGAAACTCCAAACTCCCAAGTGTGCCCCAGTGTAATGGGGCAGATGCAGAGAGTAATGGGCCGCCAGAAACCCTCCCCTTAACTTCAGTGAGTTTTATCTGCAGCTTTTGGGGTTTAATCTGGTCTCTTGTGATTGCTATAAAATTTTTTATAGAGCTTGACATAACTGTAAGAACATTGTTATCCAAAAATGAGACCTGCTCTGTCAAACACAACAGAAATTAAGGGAGTTTTAGTAGTACTATACATTAATTCCAGGATGAAATGCAATGGCATTTAAAAAGACAGAAGAAAATTAGGTTGATGGTATGTTAACCTGAATTGCTGGATAATGAGATGCTTTCATTAAAGAGCACAGCATGAAAGGAGTTCTCAAGATTGGCACATCCTCTCCAAAAAAAGCTACTACAGAGTATTGACACTTTCTGTTTGGAGAATATTACTCCTGTTCTGAATACTTCTGAAAAATCATGGAAAATGGATTACTCAAATCTTCTTACCTCACTCAAGCTGGAGGTGATGCCATGATGATTTTTTGCTTTTTCATATACCCTTCTCATATACCCTTTACATATACCCTTTCTTACAGCTTTGCATGTATCCTTAGTGCTTTTAGCCCACATACTTGTAATTCCCCAAGTCTGATAACTAGCTTAGACCCAAAGTTCCGTTCAGCCAAGAGACCAAACATCTTGGAAACCTCGCAGTTGGGTCAGAAAGCCCCAGACACCAACGTCCTCTCCAGAACACATTCTGTAAACCAAGATAGGTCCCTCCAGGGGGAAGGTTCCTCAGGACGGGGGCTTCTCTTGAGCCTCTCATTGGGGAATCTTTGACAGATATGCTAATTTGCAAGGTCTATAACTGTATACGCGAATCATTGGGGTGGGGGCTTGTGTGTGCATTTGGGTGCATTTTGGGTGCATTTTTGTGCATGTGTGTGTGTGTGTGTGTGTGCATTGTTCGGAGGGTGCACCCTGGTGCATTCCTGCGGTGGGCATCCTGGTGGGCACTTTCGGGCGTGCATTTTCGGTGTGCACTCCGGGGTGCTTTCTACTTGGATGTGATGCACCAAAGGATCCTTGAATAAATACAGAGGTAAAACCCTTTTTTCCCCTCTAACCGTGTTTGGCTTTTAATTCTAAGCCCAGGGAAAGGCAACAAAGGGATGGGAATTATGCAACAAAGCTTATAAAAAATTTGAAGACAGTACCTCCCAAAGACCCAAACATTGGATTTCATCTGTGATGCTCAGTCTCTGATCCTGCAGCTGGCATTAAAAAGGGCAGTTCACAGACCGATCTACTCTATACCATGTGTCGTAGAACATAAGGGGACTCTAAAATGATCCAAAATAAGTGAAGTACTAGGCACACCCCCCTTGTCCAAAACAAGTCACACAGCATGGTGTCAGAGACAGAAATGGTTCATGCCTTAAACATTGTTATAAAGGAGTTTTGCCCTTTATAGCAAAAACTGTATAAAGAAGCTACAACCACAAAAGCCCATCCCTCCTTGAAGATGTCTGACTGGAACTTTGGACTGTGAGTTAAGCCGCTTAGATAAGATTAAGGGGACACTACTGTTCAATCATCTCAAGTCTAGAGAGAAGCAAACAAGGCTGAGGGAAACGAATGCATCCACAAAAAAGCCAAATGCAGCAGAAAATCATCCCTGTCTGGGTTTGGGTTGGGGAAGACCACAGACCTCAGAGGCCAGGTTTACACAGACTCCCCCGCAGCCAAGGGGGGGAGGAGGAGGAGGTTTCAGGTACACGGCGTAACCTCTGGCCAGAGGCAGTGAACACCCATTCTCCCTTGCACAAACTGGCCTAGCTGTGAAACTCCCAACCCCTGAAAGGCCACATCCATGGGACATTCACATGTGGGGCAGCTGAGGGGGTGTCAGAATCCATCAAAGACCCCCCCAAGGTGCTCCCCAGAGGCTTTGCACCACAGAACTGCACGGGATGCAAAGGGATGCAACAGATCCAGAGTCTGCTGCAAGAGACTGGCCCCCCACCGCAGGGAAGGTATCTGGACATTCCTACCTGGCCTGAACGTATATTAACCCATTGGATTCTATGCTTTTCAGGGGATCTTCACCACCAAGAAGACCAGATGGAGAGGATCACTGGGACACCAGTGGGATCCACGGAATGGTGATATGCTCTGTCTCTGTCACTCTCTTTCTGTCCCCCCACCTCTTTTCTAATTCTTTCTCTTGCTTTTTTTCTCTTTTCCTCTCTCTCTCTCATATTTGCTATTAAATAAAATCCGTAGTATTGACTTTGGCATAAGGTCTCATTTGCACCTTAATTTGGGCAGAGGCACTTCTAATAACTTTAAAAACTGGACGGTTTTTATTTAAACATTTATTATTGTGCAGAAAGCAGAGTGGTATTCTCTGACCCTAACACACTGTTGGGGTTTTAGGAGATCTCCTTTTGTTTTTCTTTTTCTCTTAAGAATTTTCCCAATACGTGTTGCCAGGAGACAGTAAGGCACTGGATAAGAGAGACAAAAGACCTGACCACAGTGGGAGGGGCCCATTTGGCTACTTTCTTTTACCTGGGGTTTTCTCGTGTAGGGTAGAGATGACGTGAGATTTGGACTGGGAAAAAGGGGTTGGGTGGAGCCCCTAGCTGTCTTGTTCTCCCGTAGTTAGGAGGGGAAAGAGGCTGCGGTCACTGCGGGGAGAATTCATCACAGCTGCGAGGTTCTGCCTTCTGCTGCCTTCCTTCTACTGTGAGTGGGGCTTGCTGGCTGGAGCAGCCATTTGCACTGGGACCCTATTTAACACCCTACCTCACTAAAAGAGGAACCCTTTCACCATCTGCTCGGCTGTCTCAGGGGACGCTGGGATCCNTGCTGTTTCCTTGCTGCTGCTGCTATGAGTCTTTGCTACACTGTAGCCCCCGCTCCCCCTGCCTGCCAAGACTCCCGGGGTTCCTGCTGCAGCTCCGGAGTTTGATACATCTTGCCTATCCCAGGATTTTGGGTTTGTCCCTGCTGTTCCAGCTGCTGCTCCCAAGGGTCCTGCTGGGGCACCAGGATCGGCTGCTCCAGGGGGTTTCTGAAGCCTTTCTCCTATCCCTTCCCAGCTCGGCCAAGCCGCCATTGCCAAGTGCTCCCTGCGCTCGCTCCGGAGCGCCCCCTGCAGCCGCGGGGGAACCATCGCACCCGCCCTGCTCAGCGGGAGCCGCCAGCGCCCCTGCCGGCCGTGAGCATCACTGCACCGAAGGGGAAAGGGCCTGACAGCCGGGAAGGTGTCACTGGGTTCTGGTCCTGTTTGGTGTTACTTACTGCCACAGTTACTGTTGTTTGTTTGCCTTGTTTTATATATATATATATTAGTAAAGAACTGTTATTCCTATGTCTCATATATTTGCCTGAAAGCCCCTTAATTTCAAAATTATAATAATTTGGAGGGAAGGGGGTTACATTTTGCATTCCAAGGGAGGCTCCTGCCTTCCTTGGCAGACATCTGTCTGTCAAACCAAGACGCACAGGAGGTGCCATGTTTGATCAATCCTGCCTGGAGATTCCCTGACCCAAGACAGCTGTCCTGGTAGGCAGTAGACTAAGTGGAATTGCCCCATCCAGCTGCTCCCATGCAGATGGCCAAAACTGGTAATGTACAAGTGAGGGGTAAGCACATCCCCAAATATAAAGGGGAAGGGAAAGAGAGAAAGCTACAAAGATACCACTACTGAAGAACTGAGATTTGTAATAGAGCTACTGCTCCTTTGCTTACCATAACAACAATGCTGTGTGTATTTTAACATTGCATTCACTAACAACAAAATAGTCTGAACTTGTAAAAATCACATCTTACCAAAAATATAGGTCAGAATATAGAACATCTTATATTTCTTCAGATATCTAGACTGCCGTAGAGTTGCATTTCCAACTTCAGCACTCTCTAATCCACTACTAATATATACAAAGCAAAATTGAGTTTCAGACATATCTGCCTTATTCTCATGCTTAGTTTTTCCTCGGGAAAAAAGCCTCATAGTGTTTTCAACACTTGCTCCTTGACCATCACCATGCACATTTGGCTAACAAGGTCATGAGATTTGAGAGTACAGTTTTAACTTCCCTTGGACTTCCTTGTGTTGTCAGAAAATGCCACCATGTTGCAATGAGACTTACAACCCAGGAATTTGGAGGTCAAAGGTCAGTGAAGAAAAACCAGGTTGGTATTTGTAAAGCTGATTATTCTGATGTACTTGTAGCACCGTGCACTTGTCCTTATGGAAGAGCATCCTCTTCTTTACAGATGACCTTCCAGCTTCTCAGTTGTCCCTCTGTATCTTCACGTTTTTCATCAATTAATAACCTCATTCTTCCACTCTTGTGACTCTTGACTACCTGCTTCTGGTCATATAGTCACAGTAGAAATTCCATGGTAATCCATGGCAGAATCTTTGCTTCCATTTACATTAAATAATGTAAATAAATAATGTCTTTTCCTATCAGTTTTTTAGCTGACCTATTACATTTTAATGCAGGGTGTGGGTGACTGGTGTGATTATAAGAAAATATGAAAAACTTTACTAAAGGAAAACTATCTGATATATTCTCTTTTGCATACCCCCAAGTCCTGATACCGTATCATAGATGGAAACTGAGTAGCTTGACATTATTTGCCCATAGCATGGGTCCACCAAGAAATGGACAGAGGTTCTGCAGAAAAAAACTCAAATGAGTGACTGCTTTTATTATGTATGAGCACAAGGACACCTCCTCCAGTCTTTCCACATAGAATTCTTACAGATTATAGCTTCTGAGTGCCTTATTTTATAACCTTTATGTTCTTTGAGAGTAGGCTTTGGGAATGTATTGCATTTAGAACATAAGAAAGCATGTATCTATATAGCTGTATTTGCTAGAAAATATTTACAGAAGCTCAGATGTTATGTTCTAGTAACTGAAACTGTTGAATATGTCATCACCCATTGCATTGTAACAGGTTGGCCAGTTTTCCATGTTTACAACTGATAACTGGGTTTGCCAATTAATAACTACGTATCATCATGCTGATTTTCCAAACAGTTGCCATGATCTTCTTTGAAACATTACAAGCCCGTTGGGCTTTTAAAAAACTGATATTGGATGATGTTTTCTGTAGTCCATATAAGATCATTGTTGTGCTCTAACGTTTTGGTTTGGGTTTCTAACGTTTTGGTTTGGGTTTCTTTAAAACAGATTGCAAAGGCTGGAAGAAAACAAGGAAGTTTGTTTCTATAATAGCTAACTATTTTGTTCCACAGCATCACACTGACAGATGAGCAGGAATTAATAGGTCCTAAATCTGCTTTAAATTGTCAATTGGAAGTTGATAATTAGGATCTGAAATAAGAGATCCTATCAAAGAAAAATGTTTTGTGAGGTGGACTTCTGGGATAAGTGGTACATAAAAAGGAGGGAGGGAAAAGTTTTCTCTTGGGAGTTGAGTAATCAACAAAGTAATACTCCACAGGCATTTGTTATCATATTTGATACTACAAGGGCATCTTGCTGCTCAAAAAAGGCTTGGTATGATTGTACAAATGACAAAGTGAGTCAGAGACATTTCAGAAACCTGCAGACAGTGGGAGAGCTAAATACCATCATGGGAGTCTGGATGTCAAGGTTGCTGGGCAATATTGGTTTTGAATGCAAGCAACATTTTCCTGCTGCCTTCCATTTGCAGGTACCTTCAGCATGGGTGAAACAGCAGACAACACACAGTGCTCATTGTGTTGCACATTAATACAAGAATTTCCTGGGTTTTCATTTGCATCATTGTGTTCCTTTGCAATACAAGCATTTGAAATATGAGTATTCAGATAGTTAAATTGGAAATCTGGGTTTGAAAAGTAATTTTCCACTTCTTGTGGCTTTATTTTTGATTCAGATGTGACGTGCAGAACTCTTAAGTCTTGAACATACTGCTTTTGTTGAATCTATTTTTTTTTCCTCTAAGAAACAGATTTCATGAATTAGCTGGTGTCTTACTACAGATTATTCTGACCAGACTCACGATAGCGTAGTAGTAGTAACTGCATGAATGTCTGATTCAGTATGAATGTCTGATATTTTTTTAAATTGTGTTTATTGTTTGGGTTTTTTTGCCAACAGAAGGTGCAAGTGATCTCACCAGCATCACTTTGGTCTTCATTTTAATCACCATCTATATTCCAAGTCAGAAATAGCTTTCTGTATCCTTTTACTAGCAATTTTTTCCTTATTGCTATCCCTTAATCCTTTTACTTCTTGTCTGTGAGAGATCTCAAAGCCCTTACCAAATGCAATTTGCAACCTGCTTTTGAATCACCTTTCTCTGTGATGCTATTGCTACTGGCAGAAATATTTGATAGTGCTTTCACATTGAAAAACTGCATGTACAGCACCATGGCATCACTACAGCTGCTTTCTTGGGGTACTTTGCTGTCAGCCTTTAAACAGCTTGGCTGAGCTGAAGCCAGTCTGGATGAGACGTGACTGCAAGCCACCTGATAAAAACAGAGGACCCACCAAAAGCCTGCAATCCACTTCTTAAAGGAATGAGCAGCTAGGGAATTAGGAGCAGGAGGAAGGGGAAAGAGAGCCCTGTCCTTCTCACACTCTGCAGGGTTGAAAACAGTAGGGATGGATGGATGTTCTGTCCCACTGAAGGCTTGTTCAAACCGAGATGTAAATTTAACCCAGGGAGAACTGGCATCTGAACCATGGCCAGGTTTAAGAGGAGGCGTATCTTCCATGCAGATGCAGCCAAGTATGTGAGATTTAGTCATAAGGTGATGGCTGGCTCTCAAGACTAGGTGGCCTCATTGGACTTGTAATGAATATAGCATAAATTTTAGCAGATTTAGCGGATTTCCACGCTTCTAACTGCAAGATCTGATAGCAGCAGCTCAGATCTGAATCTGGGAAGCTCCCTAACATTAAAACATTTCCAAACAATTTTGTCTCCACTGTTTACACACAGAAACATGCAGTTTCTGTTTATCAGTGAGCAGTATGACAATGCTACGACATGACTGTAATACCCAGTATACAAGACACTCAATACTATGAGCCAGTTGGAAGGGATCTTAAAGGTTCTGCCATGGGCAGGGACACCTTCAGATAGACCAGGTTGCTCAAAGCCCCATCCAGCTTGGCCTTGAAGACTTCAGGAATAGGGCACTTATAAATACCTTGCTATATTATGATACCTTCTTCTATTAATGATGAAATACATACCTGTCATTAAGACACACACAGCTGCCTTCAACATTATTCTAGTCTTCTTGCAGTTGCCAACTGGAGGGTGGAGCCTAGAGCCATGTGGGCGTTGAAGCACAGCATTGCTGGAGGTGTGGCTTCAGGGAGTAGAAAAGGTGAATGCAGAGGAGAAGTAGTGCCATTTTGTTCCTTTTTCTGGGGGAGCAGAGTAGTAAATGAAGCTGAGCTGAGCCAAGCCTGGCTGAGCCCAGCCCAGCCAAACATTGCTGAGCGCAGCTAAGCCCAACCAGGTGTGTGTGCTGGTCCCAGAGGAAGCTCTGTGGTGTGGAGTGGTTGGTGTGGACAGTCCCGAAGCAGCGTGGCACAGACAATCCAGTTTGGAGGATATGTCTGTCACTGGTTTTCACTGTCTCAGATTCAGGGAAGGGGAATGCTGGGTGTGGTGGCATCAGTCATTTTCTCCTTTGTCTCAGGAGGCCACGTGGTGCTGGGTCCAGTAGCGTCCTCCATTTTGTGTTTGTCTCAGTGGCCTTGAAGAGCTGTGTTGGAGTGGGTGAGCACCTTTTTGTATGTAAATCACCCTCTCTTTTGTATACGTTTGTTGTTAATGTTGCTCTTCATTTTTTGTGTCATTACTGTTTTCAAGTAAATTGTTCTTACCTCAACTTAGAAACTCCGGGTTTTGTCATTCTCTCAGCAGAGGGGGTTGGGGAAGGGAAGTGGATGAGTGTAGTTTCATTTCCATCTGAGTTGAAACCACAACAAACACAACTGCAAACACATGTAGGGGGTTTACTGATTTCCAATGGATCAACCTTTAACATGTATTTTAAGTTTTCGCATTTTTAGAGCAACGTGTTCTTCAATTCAATTGTATTCTTCCAATAAAACTACTTTGATGCTTTTATAAGTTTCAAAAATATTAGGAAATTTGGCAGGCAATGAGTGTGTGGTAGAGGTTAAAAATTACATTAGAGAGGTCAGAAATTTAAATTTACTTCTATAGAGAACTTGTCAGGATTAGCTTGCACTGAAAAACTGCAGGGTTTTGGGTTGGTGGTTTGGGTTGGTTTTTTTATTTTTAAACTTCTCATTTGCTTTTTTAGTTATTATTCGTGCATGGATAATCACCCTATGAAAAGCCAGTGTGCATAAAGGAGACAGAGGAGTCCTGCAACTTTATTCAATAAAGGGAGAGACTGCTGGGGCATGGGGTTTCTCTAAAGGTTTTAGAGGTTGTGGCCTCCTTTTATCCTAAACTCCTGGCTGCATGTTGCCCTCTTCTTTTCCCTATTGGCTGAGGTACTAGAAAGGTACAGCCTTCCTGAACCACCTAACTGCATATTCCCTCCTTGAACATGTCATTTTCCCCCAACATTCAGAAGTTCAGTCTGCAATAGACTTTGCGTGGACCCATTTGTCCTATTACCCTAAGTTAGTTCAGGAGTTCAAAGTGCCTGGTCAAACTATCTGGGTTCTGTAGAGACATTTAAGACCCATTTCTCCTAAAGACCTTCACCCATTGAGTTGTTTGTAAAGACCTTAGCACCCATCTTTCCTATCAATTGGAGAGTCAGGTGCATGTTTTCTCTACAGTTTAAGAAATGGCCAAGCAAGGCAATATTTAAAATTTCTTTCTTTCTTTCTTTTTTGCTCTCAAAAATATCAAACAGAAAAATCCAGGGAAGTTTCTAGGTCTAAATGTGCAGAAGACTTGACTTGGATTAAAATCACACTATTGAAGTTAGATTTCAGCAGCAATTCAGAAGTCTGCTAATGACTATGTACCTACCAGCCTAGTCTCTGCAAAAAACAATATATTCAGTCTTGTAATGTACGTACCAGCCTAGTCTCTGCAAGAAGAAATATATTCAGTCTTGTACTCAGCAGTCTGGTCTTGGTTTTTGCTCTGGCGCATGATCCATACCAAAATGTCAAATGAAGGTACAGATCCAGAGAAAATTCAGCAAAGACTAAGAAGAAAATGAGCTTAATTTATCTAAAGAAGTATACCTCCACTATTTTTGAATAGCTCTGTATTAACTTTCCAATAGATCTAAAAGCTGTCAGCCACTTCCATCTAAGTCTCATGTGCTCTTGTCCCTTCCTACTAATATAAGAGTAACCTGCTGACATGCCTAGTGACTTATTTTGTGGAAAGCAAAAAATACTGAGGTGCCAAAGGATGGGATAAGTAGGCTTACACAGCTGCCTTTTAGAGAAGGCCACAGGAGGACCTAATGTGGAGAGGGGAAGAATAGCCAGAAGTACTGTTAACACAGAAGAGGGAGGAGAAGTGAATGTGAGTTGAGAGATAAAAATTCGTAGTTTACTATTCAGGAAGAGAAAGAAGAAAGGAGATGAAGACTAACAGATTAGGGGAGAAGAAAATAAAACAAACATCACCCAGGTCCTCTGGGCTGTGGAAGATGTTAACACTATGGAGGAAGCAAGAAAGACAAAAGAGGCATTGAGGAACTCCAAGGATGCATTATGACCACAGCCTGGAGGCATGGAAGCACAGGGAATGCTGAGGGTTTACATGCATCATATATGCCAATTGCCAAAGCAAAACTAGAAAACAGCAAACTGACAAAGAGCTTAATTCCCTCTTCATTAATAGGCTAAAGCATTCACACAAGAGCACACCTCTTATTTTCTTCTCAGTTATTTTATCAAAAGCAGAGCATGACTACAGTGTCAAGTATAAATAAATTCAATTCACTTACTTGCACCTTCCAACAGATTGCAAGCACAAAACTGCAGAGTATCTTTTTTTTTTTTCTCTAAATGTGACTGCTAGTGGAAAAAAATATTATTTTGTACCACTAAAATTATTTTCTAGTCATGAGATTATTGTCTAGTGTCCGTCTGGGAAGGAATTAAATAGGATCTCAAAAAGAGTTAATTAGAAGGGCATGTTGCCATTAGAGGTTCTGGTTCCCTTTTATCCAAGTTTTATAGTCATACTGTGTATCAGGAACATCAAGAACCATTTTTGTTACCCAGTGAGCTATATTTTGCTAAAATCAAGGAGTTTGTGTCTTTGACTCCCAAGGGTAAATTACAAGAATACTAGAGTCTTTAATTAACAGACACAAATTAATTAACAGGAATGCTACAAGCATCATAAAGTAGCACACAAGTAATTTAAATGGATGTCCCTGTTCCTCTTCTTGCTTGTTTAAAGAGCATTGTGGAAGCTTCTTAGCCAAAGGACACAGAAGCAATACAGCGATGGAGAAAGGTGACCAGGGACTCATAGTAGGACAGCCATAGTATGGAACTGCTCCAGCTAAAACATTACTGATGAATTTACACCCTTCTTTCTGAGAAAGTACAGAGAGAATAATATCTAGCAAGAACTTTGGTGGTCAGTGAGGATAAATGCAACACAAACTGTCTTAGGTTACAATGTAAAATGTAAGCAAAAGTATGTGTTCTATCACCATCTTCATAAGCTGTTAAAACAGGTGGAGCAGTGTTCCTTGAGTCATGTTCTCCTCCATGACTCATCCATGGTAACTCCCTCCAGGGGATATCTCCGTTAATGGGCCATCAAGGTCTCACTGCGTGACTCAAACAAAATTACATCATCCCATTGTGAGATGCTCCACCCAGGGGTAAGAACCAAGCATTCCTACCTGGATATAATCTGAGGTTTTAGAACACCAGAGCAGCCCTACCTACTGGATTCCCAGAGGACAAGAGCTCCATAACCACCTCTGGACCTTCAGAGGAAGACCAGACTTTACTACAGGATCACCGCTTCAACAGAACCACATCCACCATTTAATCGGACTGCTACCACCACCCTGACCAACAGGGTGTCAGGTTGTATTCTGACTCTCTCAGTTTAAGCCAGTGTTTTCTGCCTTTAATTTTCCTATTAAACTGTAGTTCTGACTCGGAATCTCTCACTGGTTAGCTTTCAAACTAGTACACAAATGTATATTATTTTTTATTGAAAGAATAAAACAATATCAAGATTCATCCTTCTAATACTGGAATAGATCTGCTTATTTACCCAACTGCATGAAATACACCAGGGACATTTTTTAGCATCCCAAAAGAGCCAAGTCTAAGCCTTATCTCAATATATAGAAGAAATGAAACTGCCGAGTACCTGTGTGATCATTTTTGCTTGCACTCTAACCCCAAGACAGACCTTTGTCTGTAGCTGAGCAAAACAAGCACATCTACCCCAAAGGTCATATGTAGCCCTGGCAGCATTTAAAATAGTGGTTTACTTGCAAGATAAGCTCTTTTTGAGATCAGAAACAAAATAAAACCTTGTAAATCCAGCATACACATGTTCTGGGAGAAGACAGAGCAAAAGGTATAAGTGGAACCACTGGTAACTGTACAGATAAAGCTGGAAAATCCTTTAAAAAGTATTGTGCTAGAAAAAATACATAAATATTTAAAGAAGGTGGTGACCACAATCATGGGTGCCATTTAGAAACCAGAATAAATTCCAATAGAGTGCATTTGGCTCTTTTCATAACCAACAGCATGTTTCTAATCACCAGCATGAGAGTGAAGCTAAACATTTCAAATCACATCACCAAAGATAATAAAACTCTATATGCTGATGTATCCTACCCAGCAGACTGTATTTTTGCATTATGTCCACCTCATCCATTGTCTCAGCAATTTTCTTACTTGTTACCAGCTCCTTTTGCTTGTTTGCTACTTTTATTTTAAGCACTGTATTTTTAAAATCACTCAGCAACTCACATTCAGATAACTGCTCAGATTCCTTAAAAGATTTTGTTCCCATTACAGAACTCAGTGAAACAGCCAGCTGTGGAGTGCTTAATACCAAACAACTTCTGAAATATCTGGGGAGATTCCATTGGAAAACTCTGGATCTTCTTAAAGAAGAGGGAGTTAACAATTTCATGGTATCCCACCTTTCTCCTCCTCTCTTTCATATAGCTGGAGAGGAGCTTGATGAATACCAAGGGCTATCTCTACATGCCTGTTTGTTTTTCTCATTAACAACTCAGAGTATAATGGCTGTTAGGAGAAGACGAAATACAAAGTTCTGCTGTCCAGCAGGTTGGTGGTCTGTCTGCCTGCAAGGCAACTAATTCATACTAATTTACATCTTGCAAAATTAGCACTTGTTGCTTTCAGTCTGCAATATAAACAGTTATAAACAATGCCATGTGGAGCAAACATGCAGGAAATTCTAATAGATGGCTGGGAAAGACTCATCTTGTTGGGTCTCACTAGTGAGGTCCACAAAACCAGTGCAAATGAGTCAGATGAAGAGCCTGCCATATTTTCAATGTTCAATCCCATGATTTTCCACTAAAACCTGGGAGGAGACTGACTGATGAGGCCTCCAGAGCTCAGTCAGAAATGATTCCTGGCTGTTCCCCAAACTCCCTGTGTGATCTTGTCTTAAGTGAATTTATTCTTCCCTACCTCAGCCCTCTGTCTAGCTGTTAAATATACCTTAAGTCTCTCTTGGCAAAACAAAAGTACTGCACTTAAGTAGGATTAATCAGCAACATGAATTCAAAATAGGGAGTGATTAGTCAAGGTTAGGCCTGTTATTTTTCATAATAGTTCTTGGAAGTTGTAATGGATCTCCAGCTGAGCATGAATGAACTCTGTAATTGGTTATGAAAAAAGCACCTCACTGGAACATTGACAGGAGTGGAGCCTACAGGCACCCCACAGTCCTTCATCTGCTGCTGGTATCCCAGCTAGAGAACAGCATCCCACTTTGGGTGCATGTCAGGGAAGGCAAACCACTAGGAAGACTTCTGAAAAAGATGAGAGGGAGACCAGAATGGCAGAGACACAAGAACAGCCTGAATTAATTGCTGTCATCTAGCCAGAAAGAAAAATGAGACTGAGGAAAGGAGGGCTAAAATAACAGTGTTCAAGGCTGCTGCAAGATGGAGCAATCTCTTTTACAATATTTTTGGTGGCTAGGGAAAGAAAGAGCTTCAATTGCAGCAAGAGAAAGTTATGTTACACGTGGATTTATATTAAATGTGAAGGAAGTTCTCTAACAGGAAGGAGAGAAAACACTAGATCAAATCATCCTGGGAAGCTGGGAAGCCCATCCTTGGGGGCCTTCAAGAAAGAGTTGGACAGACATGTTCCAGGAATAAAATGAGGATAATTAATCTTGCCATGGGGCAGCACAATAAACTGATCTGTTGAAATCCATTCAGCCTGTGGTTCTGTGATAATATCTGAGCAGATGCTGTGGGTTTGTACAGCACCTTGCCCATCAGAGCCTTTTTCTTTCTTCCTGAGAGACAGGAAGGTTTTATGATCACTGTGTTTCAAAACACACAGTTTTGAAAAGCCACATACACACTACCCAAACTATAGCTTGAATTTCAGTAAAATACCTGTTCCGTTTCTCTACTGAACTAGACAGTTATGAGCAGCTGTTTATTTTCCAATGCTACATTCACAAAATCAGTCACACAGCTTGCACTGATAGTGGGAAGAGAGATTACTGCTTTGCAGATAAGGACTTCTCTCCAGTGCTGCAAGAAGAATAAAGAAAAAAATATATAAATGACCTATCTATTCTGCTTCTTAAAAAACAAAACAAAAAAAAGTAGGACACAAAACTTCATCTTTTAATATCTTTTTGCCTTAACCACAATGAATTTGAAAATTGTAGGACTATACCTCTGAATTAACTTTATTGTTGTCTCATGAGAGATATATAACAAAAAAAGAAAAAGTAAAAATGTTAATTCCCAGGGTTTCAACTACTGCTTAGAGTAATTTTATCTATGCAGGTGACACAGTCATCGTAATTGGTCACTTTACAAGTCACGGCCAAAAATTATCCTCTCTGTTCAGCCTGTTCATGATGCATTTGCTCTCTTTCCAGCCTAAACACATGTCCATGTAGAGGCACGCCCCTAACTGAAGCAAAAATGACTCAGTAAGAGAGAAGAGTGATCATATCACCAGTGGGAAAATTCAATGGCTGTTGCAGTGGCTAAGTCCACATTACACCCCCCGTGTTCCTATGAAGTGGTCTCTCCCCACAGCACTGTGCCAGAAAGTTCTCCCTTCGTCAGGACCCCACTGGTCCCTGGTCCTCTCCTCCCTCCCCTCCCCTCTTACATTGGCCCCTGTTACGTCACTCAACCTTGCCTCTACCCCCTAGCCCTCAGATTATTGGTTATTGATGCTCTGCCTGCCCCTACGGCTCCTCGGGATAAAACCATGCGAGGGCGATTGTTCTTAGTTCTTTGCCTCTTTTCCCCTTCAAGTGCGTTTGTTCCTGGTCCATGGTGTGGATCCAATAAACGCCTCGGAATTGCATGCAAAGAATCCCTCCTGCCTCTTTGTCTCTGGAACGCACATCGACTGTGTGTGTGAGTGGCTGCTTGCGCCCACCTGCAAGGGTGAGACTGTGTGCACGCATGGGTGCTAGCAGAGCGCCGCTTAAGCGTCTCCACAAGGGACACTGTGGGAAAAACACGGCATCAGTCCATTGACACCATGCATCGCGTTAAATGGCCATACTACTTCCCCCTCACAGACATTACTGGTAGTTTCTGTTTAGTTCAGTGCTTATTAAATTGACACCAAAGCCTCACTATGAAATAATAACGTTTAACCAATGTTTCATTTGTTATTGCCTCAGATACACCCTTATGCTTCAGACAAACCCTTATGTCTAGCAGCAAAGGATGGTATTCACTTACATTCATATGACTGGTGCAGCATGTCAGTACAGATGAGCCTACCTCTGCTTCGGTGCAAATCTGATTTAGGGAAATCGAATCCCCTTAGATTTCAAAAATTGACACGCCACACAGATTTCCTAAATAATGCAATTTGACACAGTGATCCATCACTGGATGAAAAACAATAAGCAAATAATGTGCCAGCTACATAAATATTTCCCAGATATTAAGCTGGTCTTTGTATATTAAGCTACATTCCCATATAATATAGAAAAGATTACAAATTATCGGGTTTTTCTCATTAATATCAATATATTTGGTATTTTTAAGCTTGGCTACCAAATACATTATTAGTTCAGCTTTCATTAAGAAAAATAATGTTTTTCCTATAATAAGGAACTGTTCCTACAATAAGGAACTGTTGACACATTGCTTTAAATACTATTTAATACACTAAAATTCAGAAGGCAAATCACAATTAAATAGCAATTTTAGATAATACTAAGAGGAAAGAACAGGTTAGATGTATTGGGTCTGGCTGAGATGGAGTTAATTTCCCCATAGCAGCCCTCACAGTGCTGTGCTCTGCATTGGTAGCTAGAAATTGGGCTGGCTCAGCATCAGCACTGTCTCAACATTTCCCCCCTCCAGGAAGGGGCTGGGGGTGGGCAAGATTTTGGTAGGGGTCACAGCTGGGGCAACTGACCCAAACTGACAAAAGGAATGTTTCACACCATATGACATCAGGTCAGATATAAAAGCTAAGAAAAGAAGGCGGGGAGGGAGGGGGCGTTCATTGTTTACAATGTTTGCCTTCCAGAGCGACAGCTATCCATGTTGAAACCCTGCTTCCTGGGAAGTGTCTGAACATTGCTTGCTGATGGAAAGCAGGGAATAAAATCCTATTTTTTCCTCTTTGCTTGTGCTCATGCAACCTTTTGCTTTTGCTTTATGCAACTGTCTTATTTCAACCTATGAGTTTGTTAGAAATGAACTAACTTTTTGATACAATTTAATGAGGACAAAGTCATCGAAGCAAAAGCAAACTATTAGTTATGAGTCAGCTGAGTCGGATGTGTATCTCCCTCCCCGAGAGCCAAGCACACACACCATTCAGCAAAATGGCTCTACTTTATACCCTTTCCTGGCCAGGGCGGTCTCTCTCCCCTTTCCCGTTGGCTGGGTACTCGGGAACTTACATTCTCTCTCGACCGCCTACTTTTCTGTCACCCCACCTCCCTCTCCATCAAGTCTTTAACCCCACCCCTCTCCCAGCTCACAGCAGCACCCAACAAACCGACCAGAACAAATCCAAACCAAAAACAGCAACACATAGAACCAATAATTTTCATTATTTAACATGGTAACCTTTTGGCTTCAGCAAAATATCACCAATCTCTCACAAGTTTTCTCCATCTCATTTTCTCTCCCCTGTCCAGCTGAGAAGGGGGAGTAATAGAGCAGCTTGGTGGGCACATGGCATCCAGCCAAGGTCAACCCACCACATTAGGTAAGTTAAATATTTTTAATTCAGGCTAGGATACACAAAAACCTGAGGAAGACTTGGGAAGCCTCAAAGCCCCTTGGGAATTGTTCATCTATGGAAGAATAATAACATACCAGAAAACTGCAGAAGAGTGAAAATGGTGATTACTCTTACAGAGGAGTAAAAAACACAGTAGCTGGGAATTTGCAGGCCTGACAACAACAACAAAAGGCACATATAATTAAATAATCTATTTGTAAGCACTGGAAAGAAAACAGCTTCATGAGTGGCAGTCAGTGTGCACCCGTGCTATGGGCAAATAATGTCAAACTACTCAGTTTCCATCTATGATACGGTATCAGGACTTAGGGGTATGCAAAAGAGAATATATCAGATAGTTTTCCTTTAGTAAAGTTTTTCATATTTTCTTATAATCACACCAGTCACCCACACCCTGCATTAAAATGTAATAGGTCAGCTAAAAAACTGATAGGAAAAGACATTATTTATTTACATTATTTAATGTAAATGGAAGCAAAGATTCTGCCATGGATTACCATGGGATTTCTACTGTGACTATATGACCAGAAGCAGGTAGTCAAGAGTCACAAGAGTGGAAGAATGAGGTTATTAATTGATGAAAAACATGAAGATACAGAGGGACAACTGAGAAGCTGGAAGGTCATCTGTAAAGAGGATGCTCTTCCATAAGGACAAGTGCACGGTGCTACAAGTACATCAGAATAATCAGCTTTACCAATACCAACCAGGGAACTAAAGGCTAGATAAAGGGATGCAGTAATGTTGTCAGCTTGAGTCAGCAAGTCATCGCCTAGGCTAGGTGGATGTATACACTGTTTAGCTGGGGTGGTAAGTGTCACTTCCACAGGATTCAAATGAAGCTCAATACTTAATTTCAGGGTGCTGCATTTCAGGAGACAGGAGGAGCTGTTGGAACTGGATGAAAGTTGGGTGAAAACCAGGATGCAACTTGGAGTGCTTAGCTTGTAGATGAGAGTGCAGGGGATAGGTGGAATCCTAAGTATAAGGATGTTGCAGAAGGAAAAGGTACAGGGATTCAGAGTGTTGCCACGGAGAATGGCTTAGATTGGCGTGGGGCCTTAGGAGAGACGGGCAGGCAAGAGGCAAGACAAAGAGCAAGAGGTGAGACAAAGAGCAGGAGTTGAGACAAAGAGTAGGACAGTTAACAGATTAGGTGAGAAAATTGTAATCTGTGGCCGTTGGAGATGTAACCCTAGAAGCTGAAGTTTGTAGCTGCTGAGCTGTTGGTTTGTAACAGTATATAAAGATGTGCCTTGTACAATAAAGGTTGGCTTTGCATGCCCCCAGCGAAGTCCAAGTTTCAATCACCAACAAAAGGAAATCTATTCTCAAGATGAGTCATGAGTAAAGGTAATGGGGGTTACATTTCATCACAGGAGATAAGGATTCATCACAGTAGACTCAAGCATTCAGAAAATTAAGGGAAAAATTTCATTTCTGTGATAGTACAAGTAAACAATACACCAGACTACAGTGTGTTCATCCTTGCAGATGTCTAAGAATAGGTGGGAAAATATCTGTGAGGACTCATAAATATGGACTGTCTGGCTTTCTCTGGGGAAGAAATTACAGGATTTGTCAAGGTCCAGTTTAGCCCTATGCTTCTTCAGTATTCAACACTTAAACAAAAAAAACCCAAAAATTATAAGACAAGAACTCAGAACTTCCAGTTCTACAAATCTCGAGTTAGGGGTGGTATAATTCAGTCGTAGTTAGTCACCTTGTATAGTGAAGGCCTGGTTACTACAAGGAAAGAAATAGGGAGAAACAAAATTGTGCTGGTTTTGACAGGGGTAGTTAAATTTTTTTGCAGTGGCTGGTATGGAGCTGTGGTTTGGATTTGTGCTGAACACAGGGTTGATAATACAGAGATGTTTTTGTTATTGCTGAGCAGGGCTTATACAGAGCCTTCTCTGCTTTTCATATGGCCATGCTGGCAAAGGAGTTGGGAGTGCATGGGAAGGTGGGAGAAGACACAGCCAGGACAGGTGACCCAAACTGATCGAAGGGCCATGTGACATCATGCTCAGTATAAGAAGTGGAGGGAAGAGGGAGGAAGGGGGAGGGGGATGTTTGGAGTGATGACATTTGTCTTCCTAAGTTACCATTACCTGTGATGGGGCCCTGCTCTCCTTGGAGATGGCTGAAGTCCTGCCTGCCCTTGGACAGCAGTGAATTAATTCCTTGCTTTGTTTGCATGTGCAGCTTTGGCTTTCCCAATTAGACTGTCTTTATCTCAACCCACAAGTTTTCTACCTTTCACCCTTCCCATTCTCTCCCTGATCTTGCTGTTGGGGTAGTGAATGAGCAGTTGCATAGGGTTGCTGGCTGGGGTTAAACCACAACAAAAATCCAATAGGCCATTTCTCTGCGGGGCAGTAACATTTTTCTTTTACAGGAGTAAGGCACCACAAAAAGTCTCCAGAAGAATAAAAAGCCTGCACATCAGCCTCCTGGATTCCTGGCAACAGCCCAAACTGCACTACCCTTCAAATATGCCCTACCTCAATTCTCCTCCAGAATTATCTTCTAAAGAGACAGGTCTGGCTTGCCTTGAGTCCACTGGCACATTTTGATGGCTGATCATCAGAGTAAACCAGAGTGGGGCTTGCTATAAGAAGCAACCTAAACAATTTCTGTGACTGGTGAGCTAAAACGGTTAACACTGGGGAGCAAGCAGAAGGCATTAAGCAATCTCTTTCAGTCATCTTTTAGGACAAACACAGCTGGAAAAGGTCTTTGAAGGTGCCTTTGCCTCCAGCTATGGACTATTCACAACCAGGGCAGTTACTGGATTCCTGAGGTCTGAACACTGAGAACAGTGTCCTGGCTGGGAAGTGGGAAGTGAGCCTCCACCCAGACCCACAAGCAGCAGAAGGAATGATATCTGACTTCTTCAGCAAACTAGCTCTGGGAAAAGGAAAGAAAAAAAGCAAAAAAAAAGAGAAAGAAACCCAGCAATATAAACAAGGCAGTAAAGGAACCCTAAAAGTCAGGAGACAGAAGGAGAGAGCAGGACAGACAAGAACAGCAACCAGAGGGAGATATGACAGCAAGGTAATGCAAAATGAAAATGCATTAGTAAGATTAACAATGTGTTTTCACTAAAGCTGCTAACTCACTCTTCATGTCTCCTACTCAAGTCATCCATCACAACATAAACTAAATAGAGCTCAGAGTATAGCTGCTCACCACTGTAAATGAGACCTCTGTATACAGAGCAGCTATGCTGTGGCAAGCTGGCATCCTCAGAGGGAAAAACCTCAGCTGCAAAAATAAACAAATCAGGTACCACAACCCTCCTCCCTACACTTTTTCCCAAAAAGTGTCCTACTAAGTTTTAACCCTTTCTTGCTTGTTAAGTAAATTTAGTATCTTTTCTTTGCTTAAAGCACAGACTACCAGTATGGTCTTGAAGCACTGAATTGTTACTGTATTTTACTGAATGGCATAAAGCTTTACTGAGGGCCAAATCTGGGCTCAAATTTTGCTATTTTTTCCTTCATATCAGAGAGGGCACAAGGCAACCTTCAACTCCTACTGTCAAATTTATCAAGCAAATATCCATAGACCTAAAATGCTCTCAGTGTCATAAACCCCCACCTTTTTCAGTCCCTCCTGCAGTCTTCTAACAACACTTTGCAGTTATGTGTTCAAGTCCTTTGCTGCAATCCTTGCCTTAGACATAAAGTGCTCAGCAAATTTTCTGTGGTGTGTGGGTCACTGTGAGACATGGGGAAAAAAGTTTGATGGATTACACAGATGTAAGTAACATTGTTCATTGGTTCACAGGTTCAGGTAATCAGATACCGGGATCTAACAGGTGTCTCAACTTGATGCTTGTGGCAAGTACTACTATTCATTCCTTGAGCAGGCAACTAGCATTCAGAATGTGGTGAAGAAACTTTGGTTTATGACTTAAAATAATTTCAAACTAGATTTTTTTTTTTTTTAATTAGAAAGGGTGGAACATATCTAGCTCCTACTTTGTACAAACTGGAGATATTCTATAAAATTCTTACTTTTTAAAATTTAAAATTATTTAACCCTGAGGTTAGTTTTTAGAGATGTTTAGACAATAGCCTGCATAAAATTTAACAATTGCTGAATCAAAATTAATTGCAGGCCTTTTGTCAGGACTGTCTAAATCAGTGCACAAACACCTATTCTAAACTTTGACAGCATTACAATAAAAAGATATGGAAATTGCAACATATGATTTAAAGAAGAAAAAATAGCACTAAGAAAAATAAAAAGGCTTCTGTTAGCTATGAGTATGACTGCCCTAGTGTACTAGTTTGAAAGCAAACCAGTGGGAGATTCCAAGTCAGAATTACAATTTAATAGGAAAATTAAGATAAAGGCAATAATACAGAAACACTGGTTTAAACTGACAGAGTCAGGATATGACCTGACACCCTGGCAGTCAGGGTGGTGGTAGTAGTCCGATTAAGTGGTGGCTGCAATCCTCCTGAAGTGATAGATGTGGTTCTGTTGAAACAGTGATCCTGTAGAAGGGTCTGGTCTTCCTCTAAAGGTCCAGTGGTGGTTATGTAGCACTTGTCCTCTGGGAACCCAGCATGTAAGGGTATGCCTGTGGTATTCTAAACCTCAGATTATATCCAGGTAGGAATGCCTGGTTCTTCCCCCTGGGCAGAGAATCTCACAGTGGGATGATGTAATGTTATGAGTCATGCAGTGAGACTTGATGACCCATTAACAGAAGATATCCCCTGGAGGGAGTTATCAGGGATGTGTTATCATGGAAGAGATAAAGAACACTGCCCCACCTGGTTTTAACAGTTTATGAAGATGGTAATAGAATACATACTTTTGGTTACATCTTACATTGTAACCTAAGACACCTAGCGATACTATTTTATGGCACATGTTAAACACACAGTCCCGAATGTTAAATGCCATCATTAACAGTATGATGGGTACCACTGTAGATATGCATAGCAAGATGTAAATGTAAATTCTGAAGAAACACACAGATTGGCAAAACCAATACAGACCACCTTTCCAAACAGAATATTAGTAGTGTTCTTCCTTAAGACCAGGAAATGTTACAGAACAGGTAAATTGCAAAGTTTTTCAATTTGTATGAGGCCAGAGAGTTACCTACTTCAAAGGGTGCTGTGTAAGGCATTACTTTAGGGATCTACACAAGAAGTTTCAAAGTTGCAATACTATGGAAAGAAAAAAGGAAGATAGAGAAGCCCCGCTGGAGTTCAAAATGACTAAACTTCTGGGAGCTGGATATTATTAAAAGGATGAAATTCTGTCTCCACTTAAGTTAGGGGTAATATACCAGCTATCATGGCATCTAATCCTATCTGTAATTAGGAGGTTATTTTTCTTACCTCTGAGAATCCTGGGGCAGATTGTTAACAAAGAGCATGTTGGATCCAAATTAATCTGCAAACTCCAGCAACTTTCTTGAGATGAACCTAGCATCGGGCCTTTCTGTTCCTGTCATGTCACACAGCTTGCTTTGGCTAGTTTTAGTTCCATGAGCTTAATCGGAATTAGGCTTTTTCTGCTGTGCTTTTCTTTGTTTTGTTTTTCCTTCAGGTGATTAGGGTATCTTTGTAACTGCTTGTCTTAGGGATTAAAAATGTCACCTGCAGGTGGCCTTAAGTAATCACATTCTGCTCAATGTTTATTTAAGTAGAAATTGCTTTCATTTCCCAAAATGTACACACCATCTACTGTATAAAATTCTTTTAAAATAAGAAATAAGTACACTCATAAACCTTCTTGGCAGGAAAAGCTCTGCTTAGTCTTTGGTTCTCCACATGGTAGTTATAGAAGCAAACAACTTGCTATTGCATGGACTTATATCACTGAATAATTGCAAGTACTTTAAATATCCTTTGCCAATACTTTAAAAATAAACGTAGCATTTGGGATGCTCAAGAAGCTGCATTTATACAAATGCTCCATTCATTCGATTAAATATTGACCTTGGCAGGAACAAGTATCAAGCTACAAACTTGACACATTTAGGGAGAACACTCAGTTAAACCTTACTATGTTGTTCTTTGTAATACACAGATTGAAGAACATCAGGAGCCAGTGCCTCCTTCTGCACATTAGTGTAAATTCTACTGATTGATGAAACCTCCCCTGTAGAGATGCACACCATCTCCCTCTAAGTGACCCTGCATCCCAGCAGCAGCCTGAGGCCCTCCTGTCAAAGATGTTATCTGACTTACAGAAGAATGCCAAATGACTTGAGTGCATGTAGACCTGTAGTCCCATAAAATCCTATGCTGTTTAGAGCAAACATGTCATGTTGTACAGTCTGTGCAAGCAGAAGCCAGATGCCTTACAATTGCCAGGACTAAACAGAGTTGATGTTTCAACTTTTCAGTTGATGTTTCCTGATGTCACAAATGTTTCCCTGGAATGCAAAGGCTCCTCACCCCTTCCCCAGCACGCTGGTATAGCTATCCAGAACCCAGGCCCTGCAGCAGGAGCGAGTCAAGGCACTGGGAAGGTGTTATAATAATAGAGATCAACACAGATTAACATGAAGCAGATTTAAAAGGAAAAGAATTGCTTAGTTTTGCAAACTGATGTTTACAAAGCTCGCCTAGCAAAAAGTGCTTTCATCCCAGATGCAATTTCTTTTCCAGTAGCAAATACAGAACTTTAGCAAAATAGTTTTAAAAAAATCTTGTTATGCTTCCCACCAGATGACAGAGCAATACCCAAAAGGGCCATGTTTTCCCACTTGAAAATTCATGTGCTTGACATGAAACTGGCAGCAGTTGTTGGAATGGATGAGCAGAGCTATCTCAGTGTTTAGACAACAGACAGAAGAGGACAACAGAAGTAGTATATGATGGTGGTTATTCAGTCAGTGGCACTTTTCTCTAAGACCTGCCAGTCTGGTAAGAAGCCCCAGTCAAGTCAGACCACAGAGAAATTATATGTTGTCCAAAGGTTCAGAAATGTAACAGAGGTTTGGTTTATAAACATATGGTGGATTTCAGCTGGCTCTGCCACTACTGATTTACTGTGCTCAGGATAGAGCCTTGAGACTGTCTGCAATGGGAGGTGCAGGCTGCTGCTGAGGCTGACAAATATTTTTGTGAAGCCTTGTGTTTGGTGTTCTGATCAAATTCAAACATTGTCACAGTCACTCTGCCATCCATAAGTAATGTCCAGGGTTTAATCTGGCTGATAAATTCTTCTCTGTTTCATACACACTTCTTCTGTCAACTGTTATTTTGGTGAGAATGACTACTTTCCACAAATGAAAGAATTGATTTCTGAATGCAATTAAGAGAGAGAAAGGAAAAAATCCAACTGAGTTCACAGTTCATCTGATGCTATTTTTAGAAACTCGGAGAGGACATGATACAAAACTGTTAGACAACACTATAGTTGCCTTGCTTTAAGAAAAATATCTCCAAAGACTTAATTATGGACCCAGAAAAAACTAGCAGTAACAAACAAAACATGTGGAAGGCATCAAGCCTAAATTTCCAACATGAGCAAAACTAATAGACTTTTTCTATAGCCAGGCACAACCCCTGTAATTTTACAAATTAGACTGAGCCTCTGGGAACTATGTGCCTGCAGCTGCTATGCAGATGTGCAGATAGAATATGAAGGAAATTCTTTCAAATTACACTGTATGATTCTAAGGCTAATAAAGTTACCCCTTATCCATTGCTAACTGATAATTTTCCTTGTAGAAAAGTAATATATTTCATCATATAGCAGAACACATTTTAATCTGAAAAGTATCCACCCATGGATGTGCAACAAATTTAATTCTTCTTACTTCAGACTGATTCTCATCTTGTAATATTAATTTTTTTATAAAACATCTCTCTTTGGGAATAAGTTGTCCTTTCTGCTTGTTTGCGAGCAAGAGCTCTTCATCAGAAAGCTGGTTAGTGTTTGACAAGACAGAAAAATGCACATACTCCCCTGCAAGTGTTTATCGAATGTTTAAACACAAACTTAGTTTCTTTTTGTGGAAGATAGCCCAGCTAACCTGTATGGTTGGCTGATTATCAAGATCAGCTAAGAACCAAATCACAAACACAGCTTTTAAGAGCTGAAGGACCTGACTGTGGCAAGTACAGGTTTGGTATGGTACCCACCAGATCCTACAAACACCTTTAACAATATGATTTTTAGAGTCATATGAGTGTCACCAATTGAAAACCTTCTGTATGTAAGTCACACTTGTTCAGGCACTGAACTGACCCTCAACTGCCTTTGTAGAACCCCTAATTAACAGGAACAGGGACCGCAAAGCAAACACTTCAAGATACTGTTCCTTTATGAGAGATTATGGGTAGATTCAAAATTCTCCTGCAATTGGGGAACAAGAATCAAAACTAAAAATCATTATAATGGATATAGAGGGTTGGCAGGAAGAAAGAGCAACCAGAGTAACCAGAAAGAAAAAGGATGACGGATGAAAATGAAGGAAAACAGATGAAGGTTGGAAACAAGTGCCACTGGTGTGATGAGTTCACAGGAAGGTGGCAGAGGCAAGAGGTCTTTTACCCATTGGAAAACAAAAGGAAATGGGCAGATCAGAAATGAAACAGAGGTATCTGACAGGAATTACTTTAGCAAGCACTTTTCTCTCCCTCTCTCACCTTTCTGCAGAATTGAAATTTATTTTAATAGAAAAGGTTTTTTATTTACTCTTCTTGGGACCTGATCAAAGTCTTAGCTCCTTAGTCAATATATTTCTTAAAGTCCCCAAATGTGCCTACAATATCCCCCTTTGCTATAACTCAAATGTCCTAGAATCCCTTCAAGCTGTGATCTCCTCAGTTAGGATAAACAACATTGTGCCAGTGTTTGTCTGATGAAAACCTCCAGAAACATGCCAGGAGCTTAAAAGGGAGACATTGTAATTTTGCAGAGGGCCCTCCTCCCTGTGAATTACTGTTCTGTTAGCATCCTGCCACGCCATTAGGAGACAACACTCCAATACTAGCCATAGCTGTCTTAGGGCCTGTTTACAATGCAGCGTATTTGCTAAGGCATCACCACACTAACATAACTATGCCCTTTCTACTGCTCAGCTACTATAAATCTCTCAAAACTTTGCATTACACACCACAAAAATTCCAGAGACCCCTGCAATCTTCCGTGGAAGTGAGCAGTTTAACAGGAATGCCCTTGCCCCACTATAGACATTGCTAATGTCAGAATCATAGAATCACTAAGGTTGGAAAAGACCTCCAAGATCATCAAGTCAACCTTCAATATCTTCCTACACAGTTTCCTCAGAGTGCAAGGCATTTGCATCCACTTCAGGGCCAGAGCTACTTATGTGGACTAATTGGTCAGTTGCCATTTTCCACTCTCAGAGACTGATGGCTTGAAAGTCTCACCTATAACACCCTGGTTTTAAAGCTCTTTTCCAAATAAATACGTGATCATATTTTTAAGGCTCTTTTTCTGTAGCAAGTTAAAACATTACAGACTCTGACACCTACCTCATGGGAAATGTACTCATGGCTGAAGCCCAATACAGCATTCAGGGCAGCATCACAAGAGATGATCCCATTCCGAGCCCATACCTTGCAGATGATACTCAACACATAGCCAATTCTGTGCATCTTCCACTGGAGATGCAGGTCAGGATGAACCTCCTGTCATGTTTGTTTGCACACACTGAAGAAAGAGACACTGTTTGGCTGCTGCTCCTATTTCCACTCCTCAAGGATCACTCTCACTATGGAGACTTAGGCATCAACATGAGCAGCTGCTACTTCTCCACATTTCTTTCAAGTGGTGAAGGGAAGAACCTACAGCCTTGCTTGTTGGCTTTTGGCACTGACTGTTACTTTACACAAGAATAGTGGGAAGGCTAGGTGAACCAGGGAATTGTTAATAAGAGAAAATAGTTTTTAGACAGTGCATATGCTTTTGATCAGGCTTGCTGGGACTGTTGTTGCTGCAGAACAAGGCTGCTTTGGTTTTTATTTATTATTGGTAGCATAGGGGCAGCTAATGGCCCCAGCCAAAAGTCAGGACTGCGCTGCGTCAAGTGTTGTTCTGTAAAATCCTAAGTAAAAATGTTTGTCCTCAAAAGTTTTTATGGAAGACAGACAGTGGAAGGGAGGAAATGTCTGTTTGCAACTGATGCACCAGGATGTTTATGCAGGGTTACATAGAAAGTCTGTAGCTGTTGCTGTTCTTACCAGGACGGAGAGAAATCACGACACAAAGTTCAAGTCCAGGGAGAATAGAGCCCCCTTTATTAATTAAAGACTGGCTTATATAACTTGGTTCGCAAAGATGGCAGGAGGCCATTGGTCCTGTGGCCAACCACCCCTCAGAATGATTGGCTAAGACTCTACAACATCCATTCCAAAATATTTTTCCAGTGTACCATAACAAAACTTGGTAAACAAGCTGGCAGGTGTTAGACAGAGAATTCGTTTACAAAACCATCTCACTGTTTTTCATAGCTTGCGTGAGAAAAGCAGGGCTCTCACAGAATGCTGCAGAAAGCTGGAAAATTTCTCTGCTGAAAGCTTTTCAGCATCCACACGTAGCAAAGCCAGAAACTGAACTTCCATCTTCTGCATGCAATTACAGCACTAGGACAACAGGTCTTCCTTGCTTTTAAATATTTTTTGTCTGAATTCTAGCTGGGGGTTTGAACCCAGTGACATCAGCATGGAAAATAAGCCTTAAACAGTTGCATGGAGAAAGCAACTCCATCAGCAATCAGCAGTCCAGAATTCCAACTACACCTGCAGATCAGGAAAGTGCAGTCGTTCCACCAGTGACTGCAGTGAGGCACTTTATAAGGCTCCACTTCACATGTTCTAGGAGGCATGTTTCTGAGCCAAGTTTGAAATCAATCCATAAGGCAGAACAGCAAAGCTTGTTTTCTTGCTGTAGGTGTGAACACAGGGTAAGGGGATGCAAATTCAGATCTACTGCTGATGGCAGGAAGAGCTGGATGTATCTGAGGATATGAGGAGTTCAGGATCTCTACTGGTTCCACATTCATTGCTAATATCTTTGTTTGCATTGAAGAGCCTGTGTTGGTTTGAAAACAAACCAGTGGGAGATCACAAGTCAGGATCTAAATTAATGGGAAAATAAAATTAGAAACAAATGAAATAATATAAGGAGAAGCACTGACAAAGTCAGATACAACCTGACACCCTGTTAGGGTGGTGGTAGCAGTCCAGATGAAGTAGCTCAACTGGAGTGATGATCCTACGGAAAGTCTCCAGATGAAGGTCCAGTGGTAGCTTTGTCCGCTGGTAATCCAGTAGACAGGGCTAAGTTAGGCAGTTCTGAGGGCAAGTTATATCCAGGTGGGAATGCTTGGCTCCTCCCTCCTGGGTGGAGCATCTCACAGTAGGATGAGATAAGTCCATGAGTCATGTGGGGGTTTCTTGATGGCCCATTGTCTATTATCAGGGGTGGGTCATTAGCAGGCAATAACAGCTAATGGCCCACAGCTGGTGGTAATAGAATACTTGAATACATCTATATTTTAACCTAGGACAGAGCCCTAAATAATGTCTTCAAAAAACATTTGTTTTTTCTCAAAGTGCCATGACAGTCTCATTCATCAGGGGCATTTGCAGATACAGCATTGTCAGAGCTAATGTCTCTTGACTGATGCTGAGCTTGTACAGACAAGGTTGCACATTCACAGAACAAGCACAGCAGCAGAAAAGACAGAGAACAAAAAAGAAAAAGCAACAAAACTGATAGCAGAAGGTGAAGTCGATAGCCTTAATTTGCTGTACATTATCCTCAGAAGCTATGGAACATTTAACTTCATTTATCCACAGGCTGGAATGAGAAAACTTATGGAGGCTGACTAATAGGACAAACCGTAGTATGAGCCATAGAAAATGTATAGCAAATTCTACTTCAGAAATTTAAGTTAAAGGGTACCTTGCACCATTTTCCCCCTCAACTCAATTATTGCTGCACATCTCTGAAATGGAAAACTTTCAACTGACACCTTTTTTTTAAATTTCCCAGAAATCTGATAAATTATGGTGAAATTATTTCACATATGGTGAAATACTGTTTTCTGAAACAAAATTGTTAATGCACATGCAGCTTAGCTTTGTTGCTGCTGGCCTGGGAACCCAGATTCTTTAACAAAATGGCCTTTTGGAGCTGCTCATTGGCCATTAGATGTTTCTAGACCCCACTGCTCCCTCACTGCTTCAGTTGGGACCCTTGGCGTAGCCCAGGTCATGTCAGCCCAGTTTTTGTCTCCTAGATATCCCTGGAAATGCAGGTTCTACAGCCTGAGGAAGGTGATGGAGAAGCTGGCCAGGTAAAGAGAACAAGGCCAGAGCCCATTAGAAACCTGTCTGATCTGATGGGCAGTGTTTCACTGGATTTGTGCTGCCCTTAATTTCTTCCAAAATCCATCTTATTCCAGCAAGTACCAAGCAGGCAGCAGTCCACACTCTTGTTTTCTCAGCAGTGGTTGGGAATAAGTCAAGTGACAAAAGGTGTTGATCTGATTTGCTGGCCTGCTATGTTGGTTTTGCATGGCCTGGTTTTTGGTAGCAAGGGCTCCACAGAGGTGGCTTGTGTGAGAAGCTGCTGGAAGCTTCCACCGGCAGAGCCAATCCCTGATTGGCTCTGAAGATGGACATGCTCCTGGCCAAGGCTGGGCCAATTAGAGATGATGGTAATGCCTCTGTGATAACGTATTTCAGAAGAAATCAAAAGAAAGTGGGGCACGCACAGTTTTTTCTAGCCAGAGAAGAGGAGGAGGTGAGAACCTGTGAGGGAAACTACATGGAGACACCAAGGTCAGCGAAGAAGGAGGGGGAGGAGGTGCTCCAGGCACCACAGCCGAGATTCCTCTGCAGGCCGGGGTGATGACCATGGTGAAGCAGCTGTGCCCCTGCAGCCCATGGGGATCTACAGGGGATGCAGAGATCCACCTGCAGCCCATGGGGGAGGTGCTCATGCTGGAGCAGGTGGATGCCTGGAGAGGCTGTGATCCAGTGGGTGACCCACTGGAGAGAGGGGCCCCTGCTTCCCAGCTGGAGCAGCCTGTCCTTGGAGGACTGCACCGTGTGGAAGAGTGGCCCATACTGCAGCTGTTTTTGGGAGGACTGTTGCCCATGGGATGGACTCACGTTGTAGCAGTTTTGAGAGGACTGCTGCTCATGAGATTGGAGCCACTCTGGAGAAGTTCACGGAGAACTGTCTCCCATGGGAGAGACCCCACAGTCTCACAGGGGAAGGGCTCCTCTCCCTGAGCAGCACTAGAAAACCTCAGGTGACAAACTGACCAAAACCCCCATGCCCAGTCTCCCTGCACTGTCAGAAGGAAGGAGGGAAGGGCTGGGGGAAAAAAGGTGTTTTAAGGGCTTATTTTACTTCTCATTATCCTCCTCTGACTGTGTTAGTAATAAATTCACTTTGTACCTGGAAGCTGAGCCTGTTTTGCCCTTGGAGTGTTTTCTCCTGGTCCTTATCTCAACTCATGAACCCTTAGTTAATTTTTTTCTGTCTTCTGCGCAGCTGTGGCAGGGGAGGGCAAGTGAGTGGCCTTTGTGGGTGCCTGGCATTTGGCCAGTGTCAAACCTCGACACCTGCACAGTAGTACAGCTTCCAAAAAACCTCAAAAAGATGGATGAGCAGAATGTGGATTCACTGATTCTCCTGGAGGCACTTTTCAAATTTTTATGATGAGTTGAGAAATAAAAATTTTGATTATTAAAATGTGGCAGAAAGATATACAGGAGCAAAAAACCTGCACTGTATGAAACATCACACAGAGTTTCCCACTAGAAATTCACATGAAACAGGGGATAACATAGTCAATAATAATCAAAACTAGTAAATGTTAAAGTAGTATCGTACTCTGTGGGCCTGCAAGATGTTACCTGCAAGGGAAAGGAAAGGGTGTTTGAGAACAAAAAGATGCATTTCTATCTTATTCTCAAGTATTTCCTAACACACCACATCATTTAGGAAGTTTTACATAAGCCTTTAAAAGCTTTTTCTGCAGCTAACTTTGACATGTCTTTTTCATTAACCTAAGTGGGAAATGCAGGCAAATTAAATAGTCCCCTTGGCCTACATAGGGAATGTTCCTGCCACTATCATCACTGGCTCCACTCCACCCACCACAAAAGCTGTAGTAGGAGAACTGGATAAAGAGAGTGTCAGTGAACTTGTGCACATTACAAGCACCTAAATCAGAATGTGCAAGGGTCTGCTGCTAAAGGCTAGAGAACCCAGGGGTTAGATGTTATTCAGAACCTGATGTACCACTTGTACTTCCTGTACCAGAAGTACAGGAGGTTAGCAAGCCCTGGAAATACAAAAGATGTTATGGAGCAAAGCAATGGGCAGCAGGAGAGGTACCCAGGCAGTGTTCCCTGCATCCCCTTATTTCATAACATTAGGGCCAATATCGGACTGTCCAGTACGTACTGACACAATTTTGCACCACTCATTACTTGGGAAAAAAAAGTGAGACTTTTTTGACTTGCCAGCCCAATTTTTCACCATCATTTAACCAATTTGCACACAGTAACTGTTGAGTCAGTTATTATTATGAGTCACAGGTTGATAATGCTCACCAGTACAAACAGCGACGCTGAAGGAAACAGCCTCACTCATGCTGTAAGGAAGTGACATCCAAGATGAGAATGCAAAGGAAAACTGTTCCTAAACCTCAAGGGTTAAAATAGAAGAAAACAAACCCATGAGTTTTCACTAAGTATGAGACACTTCTCAACTATAACTGTTTCTCCTAATACTAATCAGTTAAGTGATTGGTTTAAAATCGTTATTAAGCCAAATAATCAAGAATTTGCTATAGTAATAGTAAGATTTTTTTATACTGAGCTGTATTACTACTGAGTGTAAAAAAAATTACACTTTACCTTTTCACAGTTGCAGAACTACCATAAGGACTGAGAAAAGCCTTTTTAAAACATGAACTTTTGGAATTATTTGTTTCCAAATTAGAAAAACCAGCTGAACAGCTGTAGATATAGGACATGATCTACTTTGGAGTAATCATAAAATCATAGAATAGCCTGGGCTGGAAGGGAACCATAAAGACCATCTAGTTCAAACCCCCCTGCCATGTATAGGGATACCTTTCACTAGACCAGATTGCTCAGAGCTCCATCCAACCTGACCTTGAACACTTCCACGGATGGGACAGCCTCAATTTCTCTGGGCAACCTGGTCCAGTGTCTCACCACCCTCTGAGTAAAGAATTTCTTCCATATATCTAATCTAAACCTACTCTCTTTCAGTTTGAATCCATTCACCCTTGTTCTGTCACTACATGCTCTCGTGAAACATTCCCTCTTTCTTGTAGGCTCCCTTCAGGTACTGGGAGGTTGCAATTAGGTCACCCCAAAGCCTTCTCTTATACACGCTGAAAAAAACCAATTCTCTCAGCCTTTCAATTAGGCCCTAAAACCAGGGATTTCACCTGAATAATAAGGGAGATTAGGTTTTGATCCCATGCCCCTTATGTTAATTTGTCACCCCATATTCCCTGCCAGCAAACAATTACTGGCCTGTCCCTAGAAGGCTTACAGAAGGGAACTTCATGCCTAGGAAAGATAAACAAAGTATATAGTTTCCTGTTTACACTGGACATGAGCTTTATATAATTATCCCACCAGTTAGGATTAACTGGGCAATTATCCTGGCAAACAATGGCACATTGATGACAGCCAAACAAAGGCATCTCAGAGCAGCTCCTTCACCAGACCACTGCAGCAGAGCCCCTCTGAATTGCTTCAGTTCTGGCTGCCATCCCAGCAACACTGACCCTCCAACAAGGGCTGCACAGTCATAGGGGGAGCAGCAAGGGAAACAGTTTTCCTAACCTGTCAGGATTTAAGAACTCAAACACTTTTCCTTAGCACAAAAGGAGTTGAAAATTTGGAGGGAAGAGTGTACACAGACTGAGTGTATACAGCAGAACAGACTGGCTCGGGAGAGCAGTTTTGCTTTCCATCCTTTTGAAATGTTTCCATTAGATTTTCACCTCCTTCATCCAAGTGAAAGCAGCATTTCAGTAGTGGAATGGAAAAAAGAGAAAGTATAAGAATTGGAATGTCAAAGGACTTTTTTCTTAACCTTAAACCCCTATAGCAGGAGCCTCAGCTAGCTGAGTCCTTTTTGGCAACAATTCCATTCCAGTGAATTTACTCATTTTTTCAGAAAAATTCTGAACAGACACAGTCTGTAGTTCACACAAAACAAAGGACTAACACAACAGTGCTGTTCCCATGACTCTATTTCTAACAGATAGGACTGCTCAGGCCTGGCATAGAATGCACCAGGCTCTGCTACATCTCTTGCCATACCAGACCTAAACAAAGCCTGAGCCACAAAATGGGATCACTCTGACTACCAAGTCGAATATTAGACAAAGCCTTAGCGCTATCCAACCTGCGCAGCCATACAACAAAGTTTACAGAAATTAAATGAGTTATTCCAAATATTGACATTGCATATTTCAGAGGCATCTGAAGGCTGCTCTAAAGTGCACTGGTGCCTGCTGGTCCTTTGTTAACCCAAGATTTCCAAGACACCAGAAGCTGAGATTTAAGTCATAATGTGGTCAATTGTATTTAGCCTTTTATGTTTTCTCTTTTGTACAAAGAAAAGGGATATTTTTCTTATTATCTGAACACAAATCAAAAGATGATTGTGACTATAGAACATCTCACACTAAATCTTAAAATAGCTACTATCTTACGTACTTAAAAACCCGGATCTTTAGACAGAGATTCAATATCTACAGCAAAATTGATCTTTAAAATCCCCAATACTGAAATATTTCAAACACTATCTCTATAGCAATACGTATAATCAGTATCGTGAAGGAAATCACACCTGCAAATATCTATTGATTATTCAAATTTCAGATTTCCTAAGATAAGTGAACTGCACTCTGAGAGCTGGTGCTGTGCAGCTGTGGACAATGCTTATTCCAGCCTGAATAATTTCACTTCCTTACTGAGGCATAAGTAAAAACTCCAGCAAAACAACCTCATGTCTCAACCAAATTAAAAAAGGGACAGATTCTCAGTTTAGTGGATCCTAGTCAAGAATGAAATCTAAAACTCAGTGATTTCTATGAATTTAAGTTGTTTTTATTCCGTTCATTTTTTTTCACTCTGGACACTTGTAGCCACAGACCGCTCTGTAGTCCTCTTCTCACTCACTGAAAATATACACTAAAGAAATAAAATTTCTCTTCATTTTGAGGAAACTCATTACATAGGCACATATTCTTTCAGAAATTGAAGAAAGCTGTGAGAAGATAGGATGCTATTTATCTTCTCCCTTTGTCTTTTTGTGTTTGATTTTTGGTGGAGTTTCTGAAGGTAAAGAAGAATCATGAGGAGATAGGAAAACAATAATGTGGAATCTGTTCGAGTTAGCAAAATACACTGGAGAAAACAAGAGAAAGGGTCTTAACACTTTCACACTTTTAAGCAGAAAACAAGCAGAGGATGGATGCTTTTTAATGAATGTGATGCTACTTTTACCTCCCTATTCTCTCTGGAGACCTGTACATACCTTTTAATTTTGACTGATAATAATAGGTTTCCTGACATTAACAACAAGGTTCCCTGTCCCTTCGCAGCTTATCTGAGTCTGTCCAAGAGATCCATCCATCCGCACACAATAGCTTGCTGGCTGCAGAGCCCTGCAAGAGGCATGCTGAAAGCCTGAAAATATTTCTTCTGTGCTCTTCCTGAACTTCTTAAACTAGAGGTGACCCAGAGTGAAAACCATTTTAATGGGGCCTTGGTTAAAAATAGTCAACTGAGTCCTTGTTGAACTAGGCAACCCTATGCAGAAATACATTAAAAAAAAAAACCTCAAAAAAACCCCAACAGAAAATACATTCTTATTTCTGTTGGCAGTCTTAGAAAGCAAGGATATAGGATGTTTTCAGTTTTAATCCCTACTTCACTGTAAAGCTAACCAGCATGAACCAAATACCGTCCATTACATAGTGGTGCATTTTGGTTTATGGCAGTACTCCTCCAGTGCCATAGCAGATGAGGTTCTGTTACTCCACTAAACTATTCAACAAGTGCTTCTGACTTTCACTCAGTAATGATGTCACCCTCTGGTGGTGACACATTCCAGCAAGGAACAGAACTGCGAATTGTTAAGGAACACATCAAAGTTGGTTTTAATGTAAAGAGAAAATAAGAATATGTCTATATTCCACCAGAACATCAGCTTTTTTATCTCTTGTTTCAATCTGGTGCTGTAATGAGAGAAGCCAGAGCTAAACACTAGATGTATTATGTTATCTCTGTTATGCTTTTTTCTGGAGCTGAAGTGTATTATGTTTAATTGTACTCCAGCAATTTTAAGATTAGTGCACAGAAAAAATACCAACGACATGAGATGTCTTAAAAAACTTATGTTATTAGTATTGTAAACATCGTCACACATCCAAACTCCTTCAAGTATGATACATCCACCTTACCAAATTCTTTAACCAAATTTTAATTTGAATTAGAGTAACAGTGTAAAAGAGGTGAATTTTGAGAAAAAGATGGGGAAATCTCAGCTCTTTATATTTTCATGTGTATTTAAACAAAATTAGTTTGTTTAAAAACCAAAAGAGTAAGTAAGTTAAGAACACACCTTTCTTATAGCATGAGCAACAAGTAGCCAAGGAGATGTAGGAGCCAGTGGAAAGGGATACTCCCTATAGTCTTATTCTGCAGCTTCTCACTAAATATTTCAGTCTTCCATTGACCTTCAAGTGCATCCCTGTGAGATACAAACCAAAACCAACCACAAGTGTTGGGACAGCAGCATCAAACTTGTGTTGAGCAGTTTATTTTCAGAGTCTGAAAAGTTTAATTAAATCCTGTCACATTCACCAGTGTTTCAGGCCTCCACATCCACAGTTCCCTGCACAACTGCATGTTCTCTGCATTTATGTGTATATAACACTATTCTTTATGACTTGCAAGAGTTCAGCACACATTGCCTCAGGTCTCCCTTGCCTTCTAATATTTCTACATCAGCAGCCAGAGTGTCTACCAATCCATAGCTACACAAAATATACTTCTTTCATTCTGGCATTTCATTCTATTTTCAAAAACATTTTTAGGAATGAGTCCAAGGTAAATAAATTTTCTCAAGTATTGAGCAGTTTCTGATTTTGAAAATCTTACCACATCATTTAGATGGCCATCTATGAGCCCCTAGGCAAATTTTCAGTACTGTGGCAACAAAGGAGACACACACTTCTTTCAGCACCACCAGTATTTGATCGTTTAAACAGCCACATACATTTTGAAATTAAGTCATTGAAATTTTTATTCTATCCTCAGGCACTCTTTAAACAAAGGGTGCCTACATTTACTGAGTGAAAAGATGTTAAGAAAAACTTCTTACAGTGAAAACCACAGAAACAAGAAAAACACTCGTTTAAATTTTGAGCCACAGCTGGGGATCAAAGGGTCAGCATCTTCACCAGAAGGCAATCCCTCTTCCACGCCTTCTATTATTTATCAAACTAATTACTGGATTTCACTTAAACAAGAACACCATTTCTCCACTTTTGGTTTCATTTGCCTCTAAATTTTGAGTAGTTTAGCCACAGCTGGTCTAAGTGAGAAAGTTACTACGGGCTACTATGACCCTAAGTGCCTCTATTTTCTTTGTGGTTCTTTTGCCCAGTGACCAACACCAAGCTCTGTTCTTTCCATTACCCATAACTTGGACACACTATATTTAGATTAAATAATCCCAGTCCTTGGAACAAGATGCTTTGCTCCTTTCAATTACTCCAGTCTAAAAGCAATCACTGTCCTCAGCCTTTGTGAACTTTACAACTTGTTGGACTTTTCTTGAAATGTGTCTGTTCTTAAAAGCCAAACCCATGGAAAAATAACTGAAACCAAATGCCATGTGATCAGGCAAGCATAACACAAGAGCCTGAAAATAACAGGAGAGATACTGTGGCAATGTCTGACCTTCTGAACTCTGCATATGGATTGAAGGAAAACAGCTCATAATCACATCTTAAATGGTGCATACTAGTAGTTTATTTTTAGGTCAGAAGAACCCAATTTACAGAGCCATGATTTTAAAACTTCGTGGACTTGCTTCAGATGCCAGAAATTACTTCACATTTGGAACAAGCTTAAACCGGGTCACAGTTGAACTTTATTAGCTTACATGGTCAAAATCAGTTAAGCAGGCAGTTTCAATGGCTGCAGACATTCCCTTTATCTCCTACCATATTTCCACCTCAAAAAGCAAGGTGCATGAGTGGATTTTCTGTTCTAAACCTCTATGAAATATTGAGTTACTCAGGCTGACCTGAAACTAGCCGTTCAACAGTTTTTACTTAAAGTATACTGGCAACACAACTTCAGCAAGAAGTTTCTTATAGAGTTGTTATCAGCCTGTTCAGATCTGCACCCAGCCCTTAACTCAAGTAATAATGTCTATCAGTTACACTCCGATCATCCCTGTAGAAACTGAGCACTTACAATTCTACTAACCAAATACACAGATTATGTTTCTGCTGACAAAGATATCAGAGCCCTTCATTTAGATCCATATATGCAGAGCATCATGCCACCAGTATACTTACTAACAAGAAATAGTAATTTTTGTGAAGATAAAGACCCCATGATATATCAATAAACTGTAACTTAGGCAGCAAAGCTTTGTCAGCATTGGGTAACAGCCCCTTGGATAACTATTCAAGTTACACGTACAGTCAGTTCAGTAGCTGTTATGGCTATGAGCTGAAACTCTGCACATTAGTATAAATGCTGCCCTCAATCCAACCTTGTTGTATGAGCTGAACCAACAGCTGTGGTGGCTAGGGGGCCAAAGAGCCCAGGTACAGACGGGACCCGCTGGTGGGCTGGCTCTAAAGTGTAAGACTCCACCTTATCTCAGTGAGAAAGGCCTCCCCCATTGATCCTATGGAGATTCGGTCTGTCTGACTGGCCAGCAGCCAGATGCCCCTTGTATCCCTTAAGAGGATGTAATCCAGCCCCCACTCCACCCCCTCCTTCTCCCCGTTGGTTGTTATTGTATTACCCTGCCTCCCTTCTGTACCCCTTTTAAATGTACTGTGAGTGGAAGCTCATCCTTCTCGTTCTTGGACTCTTCTGAAGCGGATGGGTAAATAAACTTCAGAACTCCATACAAGGGCTGCCTCTACTCTTTGCTTCTAGTGCCGCCTGAGCCAGCTCAGTGTGAGCGTGGCTGCGTGTTTCCATCACACGGGTGAGAAAGCTGGCTTGCGAGGTGCCAAGAAGCACTGCTGGGGGTTCCTTAGCTAAAAGTTCCCTTTGGAACAAGCAGCAGCTTCTCCATCAACACCCACACGGCAAAACAGCCTCAATACTTGAGATGGCCAGACATAAAATCAAACTGCAGACATGCCATCTACGCTCCAAAGAATGTATATTCAGGTTTGTTCAGGAATTAATAGAGGTGTTTCCTGGGAAAGATTTTTAACAGGATGTGCAACTGTGACACCAGGAAAGGAAAAATCAGGGGAAGAAAATCCTGATCCCCTGTCTAGCTGAAAGTTCTTCTACAGCTGGCAGCAAGCCAGATAAGATTTTCTTTATGAACAGACCTTTACTTCATTAAAAAGTTCCATTGGAATAGAGAGAAGCATTACAAGAACTATGTAAGGTAGTTTTCTCTCTCACTCCTTCTAGGAGTACAGACATACTTGCATGCCCATCCTTACAGGATTCCTGCAGCAGAAGCTACCAAAGGTCTTGGCAGAGGGGGCCAAATCAATATGTAAAAAATACCAAAACTGTGCAATTCACCATTCTCTACTGGATAAGTAGTTATCTGCAATAGGTAGTTTTCTGCAAAAACCGATTTTGACAATATAGTGAGATGTGGCAGCCAGAGAGAAAAGAACAGTAAAATGTCAAACAGAAAATAAAAGAAACTCTTGTACACAGATAGGATAGAATGGCCAGAGGATGAACTGCTACAGCAGTTGATTTTGGCACGGGATCATACTTCACTGTACTACTTCCTTCAGGTGAACTTCTGCCAGAAATACTGCTAGCCAGAATTCAAACTTTCATCTGACCAGACTCACTGAGCACCAGCAGAGACCATTCAAACTGAGATGGAAAGATTAGATTAAAAATATGAACCACCACTTCTTCCAGGCCTCACAAAACAGAATCACATAAAGATATACTTTCTTTGTAGGATCTTATTTAAAATCCATGGAAGTCAGTAAAGTGGGTGTTTCTAACTGTAAACAGGGATACTTCTGTATATTTTGTTTACGGTTTTATTATCATCCATCTCTATTGATTACAACCATAAGAGAGAAGATGAACACACAGAACTGAGAGTGGTTCACACAACAAGGCATAGGGCTGACCCCAGATGAATTCAGTTTGTACCAATACACTCTTCCACCATCCTGTACAATACAGTACGATAGTTCTGTTGGCAGCATTCATAATGTTCTCATTACAACACGGCAAAATGTTATTTCACAGAAGTGTAACTCTGTAGGCAGAAAAAAAGAACAGTTGCTGCATAGTCTTTCTTCTAAAGTCTTCTAAAGTATTAAATTGTAATGAAAAGTCCAATAACTTAATATGATCGGGACAGAAATCCTTCAGGTCTGACATCTACCCACTCCTATGACACGAAGGATGATCCTGATCTTTAAAAAAAATCTCTCTTCACCTGCCTCCTCTCTCACCCTATCAAACCACCAGGTTATTCACAAACACTTGTATAATCTGGAAGAGGAAACTTAACCAATACCAGCATCCTCAGCTTCAAAAATTATGTTGTTCCCTTGTGTTGTATCACTTGCTCCCTTTTGAATCCTGATGAAGTACAAAACATAACAACATGCATAAGCTTTGCTTAGCCTCAGTTTTTAACATTCAGGTTTAATTCAGAGCTTGAGCTAAGGGGCCTTACTTTAGAACACTGAATTTTAGAATCATCAAGGTTGGAAAAGTCCTTTAAGATCAAGTCCAACTGTCAATCTACCACCATCACTGTAACCTCTTAACCTCTCAGCCATATCACCCAGGAATTTTTACCTACACAAGATTTTAAATGCTGTAATTTCTGATTTCAACAAAATATTTTAACTCCTCTGTATACTGCACCCTCTTTCTAAAAATAGTCTGAGTTTCCTGTCTTAAAAGTTGGTCTGGCTTCAGACAATGAAAAAGGATGATTGAGAAAATTTTTCCTCCATTCATCTGATACCTCAACAAGTGCTAGAGGGCAACAAATAATAGTGCTACTCTTCATAATAATTCTGATTATAGCTATATCCTATGAAGTAAAAATTAACAAAAATGCAGATCAGTCACACAATGACTCTATTGACAAACAAAATATGATATCTTTATACACGTTTAGTGATGTCCTATCCTGGACAAGATGATTCAGGGAAGGAAAAACCACTCAGGTTTAGCCTTGTCGAGAAACACTTACTTAAAATTGTCACAGTTATGCTTTTTCCTAAAAGATACAGCACTCCTCAGATCAGAAATGCATGACACTGTGTCAACATCTGGCTTTGTTAACTGCATTTGAAGACAACTTTGTGATTGCAGAAACTATCTTGGAATAATACTGGCTTATACGCTCACAGTATCTCAGTCCTCCCCTTTTACTACTGGCTTTCTCTTGCCTTGTTAGTGTGCTTGGTTTCTGTGCATTAGTAGAACTGTCTGGCTGTTCAGACCCAAATCATCTGAAATGAGGCTTTTTCTCCTTGTAGCGTCTTAATTATAATCTTAAAATGGTTTGAGTTGGAAGAGTCTTGATCCAATTTCCCTGCCATGGGCAGGAACACCTTCCACTAGACCAGGTTGCTCAGAGCCCCATCCAACCTGGCCTGGGACACTTCCAGGGATGGGGCATCCACAGCTTCTCTGGGCAACCTGGTCCAGTGCCTCATCACCCTCTGAGTAAAGAATTTCTTCCATATATCAAATCTATATCTATCACCTTTCATTTTAAAGCCATTCTCACTTGCTCTGTCTCTATATGCCCTTGTAAAAAGTCTGTAGGAAAAATTAGCTTGTCAAGAATGGGGTCAAGCAGGAACCTGCAACTCAGAAGTCCATTGGAGAGGTATGGTTCCCCTAAAATGCAAAATATCAGAGCAGACTCCTGAAATCTTTTATACGAATCTTTCTTTTGCTGAGGTACTTCAGTCTCAGCAATGCTGCATGTTAAGTCTTCCTACAGATATCAGATATAAAATGTGCTGACAGCATAGATGCCAAAGACAACATACCTTCCTTTCACTCTGACAATCTATCTTTTTAGTAATAACAAGTTCTTTTTATGGATTTTTGTACCTAGTTCATGCTAGAAAACAGAGTGAAATAAGCACAAAGGCAAGCCACAAGAAATACTGTGGGCTGGCAGCATCCCAACAATTTGGGGAGCACAATAAAGGGCTGCCTGTTTGTAGCTTCCTCCTGCTTGATCTATCAAGTAAACAAGAACCCAAAGAATATTTTAAAAATGTTTTTCCATTAACTTGGGTTTCTGGAGCTTTGCCACCATTGAACTCTTCCAGGAATTGACAAGATAGATATTCACATACACAGCATACCTATGTATACAAGGTGTAGCTGTGTTAGCAGGGGTTGTCCCAGAGCATCAGCTAACCTTAAAATGCTGAATGGTGTAAGAGTCTCCTGCCCTCTGATCCCTGAATGTGCGTGCCTGTTATGATCCAATTATTATNCTCTGCTTGGTGGTGAAGGTCTCCCCAGAAAGCATAGGACCCGATGGGTAGATATGCTCAGGCTAGGCAGGCGTGTCCGGGCATGTCCCCCTGGGGGAGGGGGCAGCCTCTTGCAGCAGTCTCTGGGTCTGTTGCATCACTGCAGTCCTGTGGGGCAAAGCCTCTCACATGGATGTCCCGTGGGGTTGGGGGTTCCACAGCTGGGCCAGTTTGTGTAATCGGAGGATGAGTGTTCATTGCCTCTCACCAGAGGTTACACCATGCACCCAAAACCTCCTCCTCCCTCCTCGGTTCGGGGGAGTCTGTGTAAACCTGGCTTCTGTGAGCTGTGCTCTCCCCCCACCCCAAATTCAGCTGGGATGGCAGCTGGAGGCTTTGACTTATTATGGATGCACACCTTTCCCTCAGCCTGAGGTGACTGAACAATAGGTTTCCTTTAATCTAATCAGCAGTTTTCAAGGAGGTTTCTGTGGCTGTTGCTTCTTTAAAACTTTATATCGATGTTTGAGGCATGAACTATTTCAGTCTCTGACAGTGCCAAAGGTTAGGCAATCAATTCTACAGCATTGTTTTCATTCTTAGAGCTAGGGGGCATCCATCCAAGTGATGCCAAGACAAGATGAGGATTAACAGCTTAAAACCAGTTGGATGACCAATGGTCTCAGTTTAGAGACAAGTTTAGGAGACAAACATTCTGGAATGAGTGAATAAATGGTGAATAAATGCTAGATATTGAATTGTCAGACCTTACCCCCTACATACACATGCACCCACACAGGAAAAAAAACCCAAAATGCCAGGGAAAGAGGCAATATGAGAAAAAAAATGGCACTGGCTCTGGTCTCGAGGGAAAAACAACCAAAAAACAAAAGGTTCATGCCACACCTCGGGCAAAACAGATGCCTGCTGAATCTCTGGTGTTGGTCCCCTCTTCACAGCTGCCTTGGTTTCGAGACAAATTTCAGGAGAAAACACCCTGGAATGACTGTTTCCTCTAAAGAGAAAGGGCTTCAATAAATCCCTCTTCTTCTGCCAATGAGAGAAATGGGTACCAGCAGGTGAAAGTAGAAAAAAAAGGAACTGCTTATTAACAAAAAAAAAAAAAGATGGGGGTGCCCACAGGGCATAGAAAAGAATTGAAATTTCAAAACCTTAACCTCCACCCCCCACCAGACCGTGTGGCCGTGAGGCAAAGATGGTGGCTGCCCCTCTTTGTCTCAGGGAAGGGGAAGAAAGAGTGCACGCAGCAGCTGGGAACCTGTTGGATTTCTGGCGTGGGTCTCCTCCTCATAGCAGGTGAAGTTGGTGGAGTTTAATGTCTTGTTTTGTGTTGGTTGAGCTTCTCTGAGGTCTTGGGTTCAGGGCAGCCCCCCCCACTGGCTCCCTGGACGGACCAGAAAAAAGGCCAAGCCGAAACAGTTCAAGAAAAAAAACCCCAAGAAAACAAAAAGCTGACGAAAGGATTTGCCAGTGAAAAGCCTCCAGGCCGGGCAAGGAAAAAACCAGAAAATGCTTGCCTATACTAGCAAAAACTAATCCAGAGAAGGCAACGAAGTAACAATCTGTGCCACAGCTGACCACACCAGGGTGGGGGGAACAGGGATGAGGAGAGTTTGAACAGAGCTCACCTGGGTTCTCAAACTCTGGCTCGCCCCTGGTTCATCTTAAAGCTAAAGCAGCCATTTCTGGGCATAAAGCGGATGATTAGGGAACTGAGTATCATCATAAAATCACCCCAAGACAACAGCAGGTGATAAAATCACCCCAAGACAACAGCAGGTGGATTTGGTATTCTTTCCTCTCGCCAGCTTGGCTTTTCCAAGGTCTGGGGCCAAAATGGAGCAGCCCCTCGCCATCCCGTCAGTCCCCACCAATTCTTCTCCTGTCAGTTGTTCTCTCTGATCTCAGACCAAAACCAAACCATCCAGTTCAAGAGAAAAGCCACCAAAGGATTGCTGTTGCAGTCTTCAAGGCCAGGGAAAGGAAAAAAAACCCCTTCTTGCCTAAGCTAAAAAAAAAACTTAGATAGCTAAGCCAAAAAAAAAAAACCAAACCAAACCAGTCTGCACAGCACAACAGACAGCCTGGGAGTGAGGCTTTGAAAGAGCCCGTGGAAGAGCCCCAAGGCTTCCCCTTCCTCTGGACCCACTTTAAAGCTACAGCAACCATTTCTGGGCATAAAGCAGATGATCAGGGAATAGAAAACCACCCCAAGACAAGATCTAATGCCTGCATTAAAGTGTTTGATTTTTTACCAAAAAAATGGAACCTGAATATTTGTAGTCTAATGACACATGTAAAAATTTAGACAGGGAATCTGACATTTAATCTTCACCACATGGACTTGACACATAGAATATAATTTCTTGTATTTCACATGTATATCAATATAGAAAATACGGCCAGATCCTTTGCCAGATATTGAACTGCTCTCCTCAGCTGCTTTTAATTTTTAGAACCTCTTTAAAATGCGCAGATTAGCTCTTTTGCACATATTTTAGCCAGTTATAAATATGTAGCAATATAAAGAACAGTAGGGTCAAATTCTTGCTTTCCACAGCAGTTTAGTCTTTCCACAACACTTTATGAAATATTTTGTGAAAATCAAGCCTCTAAAAATCTAATTAAATATCAACTCTCTTTCTGCTTATATTAGATTAAAACACACAAATTGAGATTTACAGAAGTGGTGAAAGGAACCCTCTGCAGTGTTTAAAAGTTGCCTCCTTAATCGGAAGAAACTTGGAAAAGTTTTTTAAAGCGCATATACCAACACAAAACTTTAAATGTAATATCTACAAGAAGCATACTGCTTCCTTGAAATAGGAATCAAAAGGAAGCCCACAGCTGTATTGGTTATATATGTAGTTAAGACCATGCCAAACTAATTGATATCTCAGAACTGACTGGATATTAATTGTTGCACCCCTCCCTTATACTGGTCTAGTGACACAAGGAGAAAAGTCCTTTTATTCCCTTACCTTCCTGTAACCTGCCTGTGCTGTAAGTCTATCAAGACTTACGTGGAGTAGGAGAAATAGGAGATAAACAAAATATGATTGGGGGTTAAGAAGTCAACTCCAGGAGAGAAGGTCTGGAAGGCATGAGGTGTGCTGTGTCCCAAAGATGAAACATTTGCGTTCCAGAGCACTTGAAGAGAATGAGCTTCCAGCATAACAAGAGAACCTAGAGATGCATTAGGTCCCAGAATTCAGCTAAATGAAAGAAAAATCCCACTCATTGCTATCATCATTTTGATCTAAACAGAATAGATTGAAAATGTCTTTAGAGCCAAACTCCTTGCCATTTGCCTAATGCACTGATTGATATTTTCTTTTAATTATTTGCTTCACAATCTTCTTATTATTTAAATCAAGTCGAACAATTCCATATTGTAAAAACTAAGGCTAATGGGAACAGTCACATTAATTTTCCACTGAGTCAATAATTGGACAAGCATCGTAGACCTTTAATTGATGCTAGGATTGTTTTGTTTGACAGATTTGTTTTCAGATTCAAAAGTGCCCATCCCTTCTTAAAGTGCTATAGGGTATAATTATATCCTCATCACAGAAGGCAACAAGGAATGTACATTTTAGATATCTAAACCCAGAGAAGGTTCTCAAATGCAGGGGTGGGGGGAATGCGGGGTTTGCTAACAATTATGACTTCAAAAATATTGAAGAGTCCAGTTATGTCATGTCACCAGTTCTTTTTCAAGACTTAGTTTAGGAAGAATGATACCATGTCCAGAATATTACAGAGCACTAAGACATCTAGTGAGTGAAAAATATATTGCAAGTAGAATAACTGTATGTTATGTAAATTAAGCAGTGCTGGGTTTAGTTATTAGATGTAAGAAGTCTATGGGATCATTGCTGCAGGTTAATTATTACCACATGATTTTTTCACTGTACATTTACAATTCTTCCAGTTCATGGGGAAAGAAATGACTCTGCATCAAAACCCACTCGATGCGGGATCTCATTGCAATGCTCTGGTCTTTTACCAGGTTCTTGCTGTAGTAAAGACCTAGTATCATACAAACTCAGAGAAATCATTTTTACGGGTTTAGCCAATAGTGCAGGTCTGGCATTAAGTCCTACCCATTAAACACATACCTGGCATACTTATCACTACAGACCATGTGTATTTAAAGTACAGTTCAGAAATTGTGATGAATCACATGGCATAGGATGTCTAAACCATCCTTTCTAAAGGAAACACAAGCTTTCCACAACTTTGTTGATGTAAAGAAGTATAACAAATACCTGGAATGACTTAATTCCTGATTCAATAAAGAGATGAAGCAAATTATTTTCCCTATGGCCCTGGCAAACACAGTTCAAATCATCATCAGCCATCATCAGCTTCAAATACATCAGAACTGCTTCTTGGGGCTCATAAAATAAAGAACATTAGTTCAGAGCAGATCCCTTCATGTCCTGCCAGGAAAATGTGTGGATGTTTTGGTTTTGATAGACAGG
>VXAZ01001836.1:1866747-2053993 GCA_013399875.1 Gymnorhina tibicen | reverse complement strand
TTTTTTTTTTTTCTGACATGCTGAGTCTGTCACAGCAGTTGCCAGATTACAACTCAGGTTTCAGTGTTTTGATGGTGAAAAGAAGTGATTTATACATATAGTGTTTGTATATTCTGACTTAGATACCCCAGCAAGTCTCCCAGTGAGACCACACAGAGTTGGATGTCTCTTATCATTGCATGACTCATAATCATTGTCTTTGAGACCCAAGGACAGGAGAGACTCTAAACCCCTCTCAGACTGCTCTTTGGCTTTTCTGTCAGATGTCTCCTGAATTCATAAGGATGAATAGTTCTATAATGTTTACAGGATCTGAAGAGTTATCTATATTGATCTCTGTAGATGTGGGTGGGTTTTTAGTAAGCACTGTTCAGGATCTCACTGTGGTAAGGGCACTGCAGCCTAAAAGAAAAATATGTAAAATTTCCTACTATAACACTGTGGAAAGAAGAAAGTGTGAAACAGAAATTCAAATTCAGGTGGTAAACTCCTAGCTTTCTTTCTACTGTTTTGGTCTGGGGTTTTTGTTTGGTTGGGTTTTTTTTTTATTGACTGTGTTGGTTTGAAAACAAACCAGTGGGAGATCACAAGTCAGGATTTAAATTAATGGGAAAATAAAATTAGAAACAAGGGAAATAACATAAGGAAAAGCACTGACAAAGTCAGATACAACCTGACACCCTGGTAGGGTGGTGGTAGCAGTCCAGATGAAGTAGCTCAGTTGGAGCAATGATCCTAGGGAAGGTCTCCAGCTGAAGGTCCAGTGCTAGCTTTGTCCTCAGGTAACCCAGTAGACAGGGCTAAGTTAGGCAGTTCTGAGGGCAGGTTATATCCAGGTGGGAATGCTTGGCTCCTCCCTCCTGGGTGGAGCATCTCACAGTAGGATGAGATAAGTCCATGAGTCATGTGGGGGTTTCTTGATGGCCCATTGCCTGTTATCAGGGGTGGGTCTTTAGCAGGTGATAACAGCTAATGGCCCACGGCTGGTGGTAATAGAATACTTTAATACATCTATATTGTAACCTAGGACATTGACATTTTAAGCTCTCATCTATTTTCCATGCTTGGTTCTGGAGCAGCTGAGTTGTCTCTGCTTTAAACTAACAGTGCTGGTAAAGAAGAGGATCCCACCACGTTAAAGAGGTAGAACAGCCTGTGATTTCCTAATTAAAATGTTTCCATAGATGTTTGGGAACTGTTGCAGTTTAGTCAGGAAGGTACCTGCTTTAAACTGTTTTGTGTGGGACAACTAGTACAGCTGTGACTGCATGAATGTAGCTTAGTATGGGGAGTAACTTGCTTATAAGGCCATCAGTAAGAACATAAACTGTAAATAAAACAGATGCTGTAGAGTCAGGGCCTTCTGCTCTTTTACAGGTACTTGGAGACTTCCAGCTAGAGAAAACCCTTGGGATCATTTTGTCTCACAGTGTTAAATCACCATGTGTTAGTATAATTATGTATATGGGGAGCAAATTTAGGGTAGGTGTTGTCTCCTGCTGCTGAATCATGCTGAGTGCAAATGTCAGGGGGTTATTCCAGGAGTGTGGAAGGGTTTTTAATGTACAAAGCTCTATTTGTAAGTTGCTCTTACACAAAATACACAACTCATTTAATTCCAAGAAAACAGTTAAAAGTATTAGAGTAGAGGGGAAGGTGAAGCTTAATGAGTCAGGAAGTAGAAAATAAAGATATGGGTCCTGTCTAATCAATCCAGTGTTGATAGGGACAAAAATATTACTATGATTTCTCATACAGGAGGAGTCTTAAGTTATAGGAAAATTAAGTTCTAGAATTATATTATTCTTTGTTTTCATGTCATCTGTAAGTTACTTATAATACTTTAAGTTACTCTTATCTTTTGTAGCCGGAACCTAGATTATACCTCCAATTTAAAATAATTGCCTATCATGTGATACTGAAAAATACTCTGATTTTATTTCTTTATTAGCCTTTTTAAATTATCTGATTGAAATACAGCTAACAAAAAAATCTCAGATGTATCTCAAATAGGAGACATTCTATTTCTATCCTCTTTCTTCTGTCAGTAGTGGTCAACAGATGCTGGTTTAAAGAGGTCAGACAAGCAATTGTGTAATTGCTCTCATCAGATTGTTGTCTGATCTTTACACAATTGTAAATTTAGTTAAAGGATATATATGCATTAAGGACCAGTAGGTAGTTTAATGGAAGAAGCTACAAAAGGCTCTTTTCTTTGGTGAGACTGGTAAAATATTCCTCTCCAGTGCAGTGACCACATATCCATGGCTTACCTGAGCAGAAGCCAAGCCAGACCAATGAAGAAGTTGCCTGTTTACAGACTTGAGAGAGGTAGCTTGGCAGGTTGCATGAGTATGAGAAAGAGAAAGCTGGATAGCAGTGTTTAAGAAATAGCAATTCAATGCTTGGCTGAGCCAGTCTAGCTCGTTGTGACCATCTGGGACCCAGCCAATTCCCCACACCCTGTTTCCCACCTGTTTTCCCTGTTTGAAGCCACTAGCTCCCACTGCTCACCTCTCAAGCATGTGTAACTCCTCTTTGGTCTTGTCTAACACCCTAATCTAATGAAAAATTACTCCTTTTATTGTCAGGTTCATTTTTCTGCTGATTTCTTCTTTGCGTGTCCTCAGCATGAAGCCCAGACAGGACCACTGCAATGTCAGGGAGGGTGGGTTGAGAGGACCCAATAGGCATCTGTTGAAAAGGATTCCCCTGGTATTATGTTGGGCTGATCATTCAGAAAATTAGGGCTACAATTAATGAGATTTTGGTTGTTAGCACTACCAAAACAAATTACAAGGGTTTGGTCATACTGAGAGATTAACAGAATGGTAATTGCTGCTAATCAGGACGTAAGAAAAGCAGAGCTGTGCAGCAGTGACTGAAAAGCATCAAACTCTGACACTTTTATAGAGGCATCTACCTATTTAATTTTTAATGGTAATTACCAGCATATGGGAAATTAGAAAATATTAAAGTGTTTCTGGCTTTATTAAGAAAGATCTGTAATACTGCAGAAGGTTACACAAGCTTTTGTTGCTCATGTATACAACAGGTGCCCTTACATTCCATGTTGAGAAGCATTCTTTCCTTTAAAAGAAAAACAGTTCATCCCATTGTGATGGCATTTGTATCTTTTCACCTTAGCAGCTTAGCAGGAATTTCTATAGACCTGTTTTTGAAGGATTGGATTATCAGGCATTCACCAGTGTTGACAAATCCATAAAAGACACTGAAGCAAATACTAGTGTAAATCTAATGTAACATTTAAAGGAGTCTTGCATTTTTACAGTCTGGATGCTGATTTCTTTACAAAGTGTCTCTTAAGACATGGAACCAGTTATTGTAAGAACCACTGGTTTTCTCTGTCTTTCTGTTGTTAAGTTCTATGCCTTGAATGACTTCTCAAAGTGATCTGCATATGATATTTCTACCTTAATGCAACCAAGTCATATATCGGTTTTATTTTGAAATGTTCAGCACATTGAGTTCCCTGTATTAAGTTATGATTTTTTCTCCACCAGTTGATTCTTCTCTCTTCCCTGCATCCTTCCTATATTTCAAGATCATAAGAATAATTAAGATTAAAGCTGTACACATCAGATACAATAGTGTATTTATTCACATACTATTGATAAAAAAGTGTTGCACCAGGCTTTTTTACCAATGACTGTAGAAAAATTCTTGGAAGAGCCCCATTTGAGAATGAATCCTTACAACAGCAAGTGATAGTTCTATGAAATGGGGGATTTGGTAGCAATTTTAGCTCATAGGAAGGAACCTTTTCACCTTCAATCTCTTCTTTGTACCTATGCCGTGCAGCTCCATGCCTTTTATTAAGATTTATGTAACCATGATTGAACTGGCTGAAGAAGTGTGGAAAAGTTTAAAAATGAGGGGAAAGATGTTGTTTCAGATGTAGTTTAAGTCTCTCATCCTGTTTGCAGGGCAGTTGCAAAGACTTGCTGGAACAGCAGCTGGAATGCTAAAACAGCTCTGCAACAGGCTGAGGGGGAAGGAGAGGCAACTCCTTAAGTTAGCCTTGCTGGCAAAGGAAGTTATCTTTCTCAGCCAAGCTTCTCATTTCCATGTTATAAAATGAAACGTTTTGTTTGGCAAGATCTACCTTTCCATATAGTCTCATTGACCCAAAAGGATAGTATATTTTTAAAGCTTTAAATTAAAGTGCATTATTTGTAAAGTTTTGATTTTCTTTTTCTTCATATTTATATCCAGCTACCTGTCTTATGCTGGAACAAGCAGGTTACCTTGTTTGTTTTCGGTATTACAAAATAGTGTCGCATAATTAAGTACAAATTAAAATAAGGAAGACAGAGATCTTCCCTTAGACTACCCAAGTCTTTTGACTTAAAACTGCTTATATATGTTTCAATATCCTCACTGGATGCTATTAGGATGGAAACTGCTTCTTCACCCTTATATGATATAGTTATTCTTTCATTCCTGTCTACAAAAGGAGAGTAAAAATATTTTGTGCACATCTTTTGCATTATCAATATTTTTTCTGTCTTTATCAGTAGGCTATGCCACTCTTCAAATTCCTCTTTTATTCCAGAATGCTTTTTAAAACCCTGCTTATTTCCCAATCAAATAAATTTCATTTCATATCTTTGTCATCTCTCTTTACTTTTTGCATCAATATAAAGTGCTATTTCTTTAATTTTGTTGCCCATTTCTTTTCAAGTTCTGTTGTCATTTCATCGTTGAACAAGAGAGTAGATTTAAAACAAAGTGATTATTTCTCTTGACTATGAAAGCCTGTGATAAACAGTCAGAACAGCTGAAATCCATACTTGTTTGCCACTGCATGACAGATATATTCATTTGACAACATTTACTAATTAACTTTTCAGTGTGTGCAGTTGAAAATCTCCTCTCACTTATCTTTGGGCACAGGGGTTTTCAAATATATTAGATCAGAAGTTAGAAGAGACATCAAAGTAATTTTTATTGAATACTAAACCCTCACTAGATTGCAGGGATAACCTCATGCACTTATAAAGTATGCTTATATGTACAAAAGGTCCAAAATTATTATGAGTAATTGTGTTGGTTTTGCACGACCTGGTTTTTGGTAGCGGGGAGGCCACAGAGGCGGCTCCTGTGAGAGCTGCTGAAAGCTTCCCACCATGTCCAGCAGAGCCAATGGCTGATGGCTCTGAAGGTGGACATGCTGCTGGCCAGAACTGGGCCAGTGAGAGAGGCTGGTAATGCCTCTGTGATGACATATTTAAGAAGAAAATCAAAACAAAGTCAGGGGGGGTTTTGCTTCTAGCCAGAGCAGAGGAGGAGGTGAGAACATGTGAGGGAAAACAACACGGTGACACCAAGGTCAGGGGAGAAGGAGGGGGAGGAGGTGCTCCAGGCACCGGAGCCGANGCCGGAGCGGGTGGGTGCCTGGAGGAGGCTGTGATCCAGTGGAAGACTCGGTGGGGAGAGAGGGCCCCTGCTTCCAGGCTGGAGCAGCCTGTCCTTGGAGGACTGCACCCCGTGGGTGAGTGACCCACGGCACAGCAGTTTTGGGAGGACTGCGTGCCCGTGGGAGGGGCTCACATTGCAACAGTTTTGGCAGGACTGCTGCTCGCAACATTAGAGCCATGCTGGGGAGGTTTCGTGGAGACTGTCTCCCGTGGGAGGGACCCCACGATGTAGCAGGGGAAGAGTCCTCTCCTGGAGCAGCAGAAGAGAATCTCTGTGATGAACTGACCAAACCCCCATGCTCTGTCTCCCTTCGCTGTCGGTGGGAAGGAGGGAGGGGTTGGGGGGAAGAAAAGGTGTGTTTAAGGGCTTATTTTACTTCTCATTATCCTGATTTTTTTAGTAATAAATTCGCTTTGTACCTTTAAGTTGAGCCTGTTTTGCCCTTGGAGTGTTTTCCCCAGTTCTTATCTCAACTCATGAACCCTTCCTTTAAATTTTTCTCTCCTCTGCCCAGCCGTAGCAGGGGAGGGTGAGTGGAGTGGCTTTCGTGGGTGCCTGGAATTTGGCCAGTGTCAAACCACTACAATTATATATGCAATAGATTCCAAATTTTAATTATTTTTCTTTTTTAAAAAAAACCAAACATGAATTATGCCATCAAATTCTATAAATCTTCGGATTCTGGACGAGAACACAGATGTGGAAATAGAAATTATTTCCTTATATCTTCTTCATGGTTATATAATTCTCAGAACAGATTTGACTGAGAAACTGGATACTTTGGCCAATCATTTTCAATATTGTATTTCAGGAATTCCCTATCTGATATATTTGCCAGCAAAATTTGGTATAAGAATTTATGAAGGGGAAGTGCATTTTGAATCTTCCTGTTGTATTCAGTTATATTTAGTCTGATTATAAATGAGAGAATGAATATATTAAAATAAAAAATAATGTATGTCTCTAATACAGCCCTGGATATAGCTGAGGGAAACCTATTAATTGGTCCAGGCATCGAAAATTCTTCTGTTAGTGATGCCTTGGGTTTTAACTTTTATATTTTTCAAATCCTATATTGCCTAGTGTGTAACTGAAGTTTCTTGTAGCTCATCAGCTGCTGCTCTCTTATGCCAGATAGACACAACAAAGCCTCTCCGAGCTTGTTATTCAAGGACACTCAGACTGTCCCAGACCCAAAAGGTGTAAACTAGGTCTGCTAGAGAGGTGGAGAAATTGAAGAAATTACATCATTAGCTAAAGTTTTAATTGGTGAATTTATGCTGATATGCAAATGCACCAAACCTATAAAAGTGTGAAGAACTCATGACTTGTTGTCCTTCCTGGTGTCCATTTTGGAAGTAGCCTCTGGCTCCCCAGGGTGTACTTTTGAAGGCCTTTCAAATCAATACCTACCTTTATTCCCTTACTCCTGTCTAGTCTCTGTTTCTAGGTAGCCACTCAAGGCATCATTGGTCCTATAAATTTACTTTATTTTTCTTGAGCAGTTGATTAAACATTTAGGTGTTTAATTTATGTTGGAAACTGGAAAAGTTCATAGAGCTCTTAGGTGCCTCTATTTCTACATATAAATATATGAAGAAGTTATTTCAACTGGTACCAGTACTAACTTACATTGTCTGTGTTGCAGTTTCTTATGAAATTTCTCATTGATCTTTGTGAGTTTCCTGTTTTTAAACATCTGTACCAATTATTTGTAACATCTATTTATGGTTTCTTGAATGTTCATCAATATTTCTTAATATTCCATCTTCTTTTCCACTATGCACTAGCATTCATAACTCTTTAAACCTTAATCATTTAAAAAATGCAGTGTTCTCTCAAAAAATCTGTTCCTTGGATTCAAGTTCTGCCAAAAGTGAGCATCGAAATTGACTATTGAACTGAACAATTTCTTCAATGCCATCACTTTCTTTCCTAGTAAAAAGTGATCCAGAATTACTTTTCTCTGCTTAGGTTTTGTATTCTTTGTGTAATACATTTAAGTCAATAAACAGAACTGTGTGAACAGGAAGACAGGGAAGCTACTTTAAGCAAATCTGAAGCATACATAAATGCATGTTTATCCGGTTGCATCTTTCTTTGCTGGGACAAAAATCTACTGTGCTTGTGTGTAAAATGCAGATAACTGCTCACTCAACTAAAGACTTCAACAGGTCTTCATGATAATATCTAAAAGACAAGTCAGCCCATGGAAATGCCTCTAGCAACCTTCCCACATTTTTTTCCAGCTTAGGTTATAATGAAAAGCCCTTTCTTAAGTGTTTTTCAGGCTTTTTTTGTCCTTCTCCCTCTCTCTGTATATCAAGTCAGCCATGTGCTACTTTGATATTGCTGAAAATTGCTACTTCAACTTTTCTGTTAATTAACTTTTTTTTTTTTACTTTTGTTGAAAGAAGTGGTCACATCTTGAACTAAGAACTTTCTTTTTATTAGATCTCTCTAGGTAGACCACTACATTTTAAAATATAAAAATAACATAGTTTTGCTGAGTATGTCCTTGAAATAGAGAAAAAATAACTTGTGTCAGGGAGAACAAAAAAGGTAATAAATGTTACTAACTGCAATTTTTTAAACCAAGATATGAAAAAAACAGATTGGAAACAAGACAATTCAAGGTAAGGGATCCTATCTGAACTAATACTTGCCTTAGGCAATTCACAGAAAAAAAAAAACAACTGTGTAGAGGAGGGCTGGAACAGCAGGAATTAGTGCCTGCAAACATCTGTGCAACAGACCCAATTTTTGCTGGGTCCCCAGATTGGATCATAATGCCTAGAAAATGACCAGGAGATATTAAGCTATGTGTGTTGGTAGAGGGGTGGACGTATGCTGGTTAAATCTGGTCTGCTGCTTTACTTTTCTTCACTTTTCTGAATTAACAAGAGACAAAACACAGCGTGTTCAGCTCCAAGAGGTATTTAGACTTTGTTCTGAGATGGCTGCAGACTCTGTAGAGGTGTGTACGTAAGGAAGAATGGCCAAGTGAACTGATCTTACCGTAAAAGCAGATGTCATTTACGGTGCTGTACGTCTGTGTGGTGACCGCAGCTGCCCTTGGGTTGCCATACAGCCTGTGTGCAGACGGACATCCAGAACACATCAACTCATCCCTGGGCTGAAGTCCTGCATCCTCAACACAAAGATGCATTCACATGCTGTGGACATGATAACCTTTGGGCTAGAGGGAGGTCTTGTGCCCAGCTGTGCCATTCAAAATGTCCCTTACAGCTTCCTAGGGCAGACACAATAAAGCTGACATTCCATCACAGAATATTCTGAAATTCTGCCATATTCCCCCCTATAGTCTCTTTTCAGTTCTCTTCTCTATCCCAGAGAGTGTTTGCATAAATTCCCCAAGCTCTCATATTAACTTTCTAAGCAGTGTCCAGTAGCTCCAGGATTTACCAGGCTTTATTTTGTATTTTGTGGACTATATTATCATATATTATGCTTCAGCCCAAGAGCTAGATTGTTATTAAAAAAAAAAACCCAAACCAGGAGGCCTTACACCCTTTAACCTTCAAAGTTTGTTTTGTTTATTTAGTATTTATTAACTGATTATAGATTACCCTATAAGATGTCCTAAGTTTGGGGAAAGTCATAAAAAATATAGAAGACCCTCATATTGTGAAGCATGGTGTCACAATTAGAAAACTAACAAACACTTGACATAAAATATGAACACACCCAGCCATTATAACACAAAGTGCTGTCAATTGACTCTTTAGACTTTGTTCTGAGATGAGTTCAGATAGTTTAGAAGGAGATTTTAATTATGTAACATTCTGCATTTTCCCATGATAGATTGAGCTAATTGCATCTTCTCTCTTTTGTTTACACTGGATATATGGACATATGACCATCTTAGCTGCTAATGAAGTTTGTGGTGATGACAATTTGTATGTTCATCTGTGTCCAATTCCATACCAATCTGGTAACAGCTGAGGCCCTGTAAAAGGAACATCCTTCTAAATATGACCATCTAGCAAATAGAATAGCGTGAAAAATACATATCACATAATTATGATGCAGCAAATTCCAACTTTTTCTTATGTCTGGCAAAATATTTCAAATTATCTAATTTTTTCAGACCTCTGAGTATAAAAAATGAACTTGAAATTGCTACTGTCTTAATCACTTTTAATCACAAACAGGAATGTGTCCATCATAGCCATTCCCCTAGATGAGCTATTTTTTTGCCGTCCTTCATGCAAGCATTAAAAACACCCTAGCCTGTCTGTTCTCATTAAGGGACAGCCAAGTAATACAAAAAGAAAAGAAGACATCATTTCTGCCAAGACGCATTTGTCTTGGAATAAAGAAAGAACAGAGGAATATATCCATAACCTGGTATGGATTGGAGGAAGAATAGATTTTGTATCTTCTTATGGGTGGTCCACATGGTTTATGATACAACCCTTCAATGACACAGCCAGACTCCTGTTTTTAACAGAGTAAGTCAGGATTTTATAAAGGTAGGTTCTCAATTTTTTTCCAACTTTCTTCACAATAATTTAACTTCCAAGATTTTTTTATTGCAAAAATGTTTATGTTTCAAGATAAATATACAGACAATTTGAAACAACCAGTTAAAGAACACATCTGAAACATAAGTTAACTTGCTTACAAAACACATCTTTTTAAGGAAGCATTCTTTAGTTGTTTTTTTTTTAAGAGCACTTGGGGAGTTCATACACTTGTTTGCTCAATCCCCTTCTATTTATGGAAACAAAAGATATTTCTTTCATCTTTTGAACAAGAGCTTCCGTCACAATCTCGCAGATGGTACTGTTACTGAATGAAACAGAGATCCTGTAGGGGGAAAGAAATTAATGATGTGATTTTTTTATGTCAATAATTAAAGGCTTTAGTGGGCTTGAAAATTGAAAAAAAATTGGAAATCAGTAACAGATTTGAAATCCCTTACACATCCCAATACATCCCACAGACCTTTGCCATATCAAATAACACAGTAACAAATGTTGCAGTATGTTACAATCATCTGCTGTCAAACTCAGGAAGTGAAGTACTTGGGAAGCACTTTGCCATCCAGTTTCAGCTGTATTTTCTAACAACAGAGATTGTAGTTTCCAGGTTCCATTGTGGTTTAAAGAAAGAAATGTGCTCTTGTGGCCTCTAACTTTTTTTTATTTTCTTTGATCATGAGTGCTTCTCTCATTTCTTTTTCAGTCTGACTTTGGCATCATTCTCCCTTTTCTCTCATTTGGTGTTTAGTCCCTGTCTGCTTGTGGAATCTCACCCTGTGGCCATTTGCCCAGGATTTTTCTTCAAATCCCGTTGTCCTTGTCTGACAACTTGTTTATTGAACTTCATGTATCATTAAGCTCTGAGCCCTTTTCTCACATTCATAGTCCAATATCCTGTGCCAGTCACTGAACTTTTGTACCATCATCACCCAGTTCATAATCATCAGAAGTATTTCTAATGAGGTAAAAAACATTGCATTTTTCTTTAGTCTCATTCTTACAAGGACCTGAATTCTCTAAGCTGAGATTTTTCCCTGAACATTGACCTTTATGCAGAATCCTGCTGGAAAAAAAAGGATTCCAGATACTTACAATGTAGCATTATATTATGAAAGATGTAAACCAGAGCAAAGTAATGACTGATGTTGAGGAACTGCCACAGTAAAACCCTCAGCCTATAGGACATTTTCATTAAATGCTTTTGTATATTTTGTACCTCATCCCTGCGAAAAAAAACCCAAAAGCCCTCAAAACAAATGTAAATTAATGTCTAATAGGAATTTGTTTATTAATTTTTCACAGCAGGTAATGGGAATCTTCATTTTTACTTTCTCCCCAGGTTCAGTAATTATTATTGCAAATTATATTAATGACACATATTTATGATGCACATTTGTAATGTGTATTCTAAGGACTTTATAGTAAGTAAATAAGCTGGTACCTCAAGAATGTTTGAAAAAATTGAGCTGAAACAAAGCATGATGAAAATTTGCTTCACCAGAGTGCAGTTACTGTCTTCTGCATATCCGTACATTAACATTCAAAAATTACAGGAATTTAGCAAATTTTCTCCCTTATAAAAAGATGTCATCATGCCTTTCAATATTGCAAAGCATATTTACCATGACAATTCTCATATACAAACTCAAGATAATATCAGTAGGATCTACCATTCCATCTCTTTTGTATAAAATTAGAGACTATCTTTCTAGTAGTATTTAAAACACTAAAATCTTCATAAGAAACGCGGCATTGCAGTTTTGGATCTTGCAGTAATTTAAGTATCATAATAAAAATGCATCTTCTAAATTCTTAATGTGATTTGAAATGAAGTATTATATGAAATAAGTTTTCCTTCATTTACTGTCAGCATAAAAACGGAATAGTGTTTCAGTGACTAATCTGCTTCTCCTCATATTGAGTACAAAGTTATTAGTTTCTTAAAAGATTAGCATATTTACTTTCATGGCTCACATCTTCAAGACCTTTATTATTAGATGCAAAATCTGCTACTGAGGCCATGATAGAGGACAAAATCAAAAGAAAGACATTTTGAGAGACTTGCCTTAGGAGTAAACGGTGGAAAACTTTAGCTTCAGCCTTAACCTGATAGCTACTGGTAACTTCCAGATGAGAAAGCATCATATGTATGTTCTCTCCAGCCTCCAGTTAGCAAATTTTGCATCTTTTCATCAGGAACATGATGAAAATGTTAAGTGTTTGCATTTGTCATACTTAAGTGTTCTCTAAAAAGAGAATTTTTCCATCCTTTGCATTACTAACACCTCCTGTAGGAAACAAAGTCTTTACCAAATCTATAGGCATCATGTCAGATATAAAAATAGTTGAAAAAAACCCCCCACAACAAAACACTATCTAAATGAAGCTCTTTGTCTCCTTAGTTCTCCTCTATCTGGGATATTCAAGACAAGATTCTTCCTGTGAGTGGCAGGAACAACCAGGTGCATACTTACAAAGCAAACACATACATAGCATTTGTGTGGGGAGCACAAGGATCCAGTCATTTGCCCAAGAATTTAATTTCATTTGTAACTTTCTTCCCGTTTCTCTTAAGGTGGTTTTATTTATGTTTATTGTGTTTTTTTCCCCTGAGGAGTCAAAAAATGGGAATTTTGCAGCCTCTTTGTCTCTCCTATGGAAATCATTATATATATTCAACCTTTTCTCACTGTAGCAGCTCACTCTGTTCTGGAGCTCTGTCACTGTGCGTTGGCCTAGGTGCGCTGTCAGACTTTTGGAATGACATTTATTTGTACAAACTGAGGATCTTGTTCAGATATATTGAAACCTTGGTTGCTGTCCAGTTTTAGCAGCAGAAACAAATGGTACTTGTTCAGAATGTTTTCTTCTGCCAGTCATAGGTGGTGTTTAAATGAGTCTTCAGACTGAATAGTTCTCAATGCATTTTGGGCTCAAGAAGATCGAGCAAGTCTTGTGGGCCAAATATTATGGACTTGGCTAGACATTTGCTAGATTTAATTTATTGTCAATCAACAAAAACTTCTGAATACTGAGTTGGGTATTGAGTCAAAAAGGAAAACATAAATAAAAACCTTGTCCTCCGCTTCCTAATCTGCAGCCCCCTTGTTTTCACTGCTGATTGTAGTCAGTCCCTCAGAGTCTGGTTCATGAGGTAATGGGCAGCACAGGTGTTTGTAGTAAAGTACGTAATGTTTCTGTCTGACACTCCTTTCTGGTTTTCCTTTGTCTGTCCTTTGTTCTTTATGTCCCTGCCTGACAAGGTTCACCTGTGAGTTTCAGTCCTTCAGAGGTGTTTCTCCACAGTGAGGGGTGCCCATGGGCTGCAGTCCCTCAGGGATCTCTCCAGGGCACAGCTTGCCCTTGTGGGCTGAAGTTCCCTACGAATAACCCCTTTTGGCGTGGAGACCTTCCTTCAAAGAACGCCTCTGGCTGTGTTTCCTCCACAGCACCTTCAGCAGCACATCTCCATCTGTCTCCTCAGTCACACGCCTCCAGCCATCAGTCTCCGTGTGCATCTTCTTCACCCCGATGCCTGCAGGTATTTCATAACTAGGCTAGAGCTGGGGTGCTGCCAGCTAACCTGCCTCACTGCAGTTTTGGCACTCTGTGTGTTCCTGTCGTCCAGTCCAAAGGTGTCTGGGCTCGGCTGTGACTGGCACGTAGCAGGTCATATTTTCTCTCTGTACACCTCCCACTGCAGACCCCAGTTTGGGGGCTGAAAGCCCAAGCTCTGTGTTTTATTGGAGTTTTGATATTGTATATTCTCTTTTGACCTCAATGGACACGTCAGGAAGGTATCTAGAAGTCAAGTTCTTTGTTAAATCTTCATTTTCTCTGTTTAGAAATATTTGGAAACGCAAGAATTCCTTGTAAAAAGGAATATTTGTACATTCATGTAGATATGCACACTTGCTTTCCTACTTTGCACATGTATTTCTACTCTTTGGAGCTCTGCAGGGTCATGATGTATCCTTCACACTTACTTTTTATTTCCTGATTGATGGAGATGCAGCCACAGTCATGTGTAAAATGATATTCATGTACCTTCTGCCAAGAAAGGAAAAAAAACCCACAACAACAAAGGAGAGAGAGAACTTTCTCTGATAAGACTGAAATCAGAACAAGATTGCTTTTGATAAAAGATTGATGAAGAGGCATTCACTTCTTGCAGGAGAAAACATTTGTGAAAACAATTGATAGTGGAAGCTTTTGATAAGACATGCAAAAAAAAATTCATTTTAATATTTATCACTTGTTCTGAAATAGATAGGCAGCGTCTGCATGATGAGGTCATGAAATACGAGATTGGTTCAGGCACATTCATTACTTCTTTTTCTGTTTTTGATATTAGTTTTCCTCTTCTCAGCTTTATATAATGTATTTTTTCTGTCATCTTTTATAAAATACTTGGGTGCCCATCTGGTATGAAAGTAGGTATAAAAATATTTTTCAGAGCAAAGAGGGCCGAAGTTAACACAGTAAGAGTCAGTATTTGTAAACCATATTAGAGATAAGCTCACTAAGATCAATCCTCTTCTATGGATTTGTGTTAAATTACATTGACTGGTGCCAGGGCAGTCTGCCCTATTTAGTTTGTTTTTTTAAAATCCATTAAATAAACCTCAAGGGTTTAAATCAATAAAAGAAATTACTTACGCAGGTATTCTGCAATATTCTTGTAGAATTCTTGTTTCACGTGGGACTTGATTTTATGTCTAATTTAACCAAAGAGGAAAATAAATACAAAATGCAAGGGCAGGGGAAGAAAAGGGTTCCACGAAGCAGAGGAGCATCATCCATTAAAACTGCACCACACTGTATTACAGTTCAGTCTAGACACTAGCTGTGCAGATGCTGCCACACTTCTTAGCTGCTTTTTTTTTTTATTTCTCCTGGCACATTGCAGGGCTGCTACAATAATCAAATGCTTGAGGTCAGATCAGAAGAGCAGCTGTGGAAAGGATTGTGAGTAATATACGATTGCTAGTACCAGAGAAAATTTTTCTAGAAGAGAAGAAAATACTTGAAATGATTGAAAATACTTGAACTGTTGATGTGAGAGAGAAAATTGGTGAATGACATGATTAGCGTATCTAAAATAACAGCTATAAAGTGACTAGATATTAGAAATTTTCATTCACCTGGGTTTTTGTGTGTGATGTAATGGGAGTTATATAGTATGAGTGCTGTGGTCTGAGCCCAAATGTCATTACAACTACCGTGTTGACAGCCTCATTGGGAATTAAAGCAGTGGATTTCCCAGAAGTTTTCCATTTGTGTTACAAAAGTGTGAATCTGTGTACAAATAATAAAAATATCTAGAAAGACTAGGAAATTAATGGATCCTAACACTAATTTTAGGTATAAGATTTTGCTGTAACCTCCTTCTGCAGTTTCTTATAAATTCCGTTAAGGTGGCTGATAGTGGGTGAGATGGAGATCCTTTTGAGTCATTCAGTGTAGCTATTCCTCTTTCTTGTTATCAAATTACTTTTATAGACCACACTAGTTCTTTAACTGAACTTAGTGTTGTAACCTTTCTATTCCTTGCTGCCCCAAAATTCTTCCTACCAAAATATAATATTTTAGTGTTCTTTAAAACTACAAAGATCACCATTAAGCAATAAGATGAAAACTAAAAATTATCTTTTCTTACAATTAAAAGGACTGTAGAGTGAAAATTGTTGCACTTCACTGAGGAAGGCATTTAAGATTCTGTTTTGCAGCTCAGAGGGAAAAGACATCTCCCAGGATGTTAGGAATTTATGAAAGTAATTAATGATGTTTTACTGAATACTAGATTGAATATTAGCTTGGAAAACTAAGTAAATGTCCTGAGTGAAAGAAAGAGCTGCCCCCGGGCTTCAAGCATTTGCATATATTCATTTAGAGAAACCTTCAAGTGTAACTTAAATATGTATAACTATGTTTTCATCTCTATCACTCACTGATTTGTGCAACTTGTGGAGCACAGATTAAAATCAGCTTTTTCTTTTTCTTTTAATAGACAAGACAACTTTTAGTAGTGAATTGCATCATTTTGTCTTTGTGAGTATATCAATGCTGCCCGCATAAGTGGTGCATTGGTGTTTGTCCTAAGCCAAACTGAGTCTGCTCTCTGGGCATTTTTGTTCTGCACATATCCTGGGTGCCAGAGGCCGGCAGAAGATGGCTCATCCCACAAGGTCTCTGTGGCACCACAGCTCCCGAAACACTGTTGTTTTATGATAAATGCAAACACTGAATGAAAGTTTTTAAGGATTTAGTACGTGATTTGGAAATTATACCTTTTATTAATTTCTTCTTTCTTTGTTTGTTTATTTTCCCTTGGTTAAGTGGGGGGGTTGTCATTTGTCATTGCTGTCAAAAAATGACAGCACAGATTTACAAGTGTAGCACTCTCATCTTTAAGAGCACTAAACTCCTGCAGTAGAACCTGTATGATTTTTCAGGACTTTTGGGTTTTATACACGAAGCTTTATGGTGCAAAATTCCACAATTTTTATGACTGCCTTATGGCTGTATCTTTAAAGGTGATAAATAGCAACAATGAGTGCCCTGAGGCAGTTTGCATTCCTGGGTGTGAGTGTGCAACTTGTTGGAACTTGAATACACAGCTTGGGTGCTGCATCTCCAGAAGCAACTAAAATAGTGCTAAAATCTGAAGAGATGAAGCTTGAGCCCAGCAGAGGAATCTCTCATCTTGCTTGTCTTGTCTGAAAGCCCCATCCCCCCATATCTAGAAAGCAATATTGAACTGGCAGTGCCTTGTGGCAACCAGCATCCAAAGCCTGAGCAAGGATCTTAATTATTTGCAGGTAACATTGCAAACTTTGGCCCAGTTTGTTTCTCCCTCCCCTTCTCAGTCACAGGACAAGTGAAAGAAATAAAAGAAAATGCAAAAGTAAAGGAATTCTTGCTGGTTGAAATTTACCTAAAGGCATGAAAGCCCTGGATGCTCTGAAGAACTGTGACTAGAACCCAAGTAAAATCAATTTGAGTCCCCTACTTAAATTAAAAAACCAGATATTTCCAAACATTTTAGATACAGAAAATGAAATAATGTATTGAAATTTGCACATTTCTAGCTGCTGTTCCTTGTGTTTAACTTACAGAAATATACCAGCCTTGAATAAGGAAAATTCCTGCACTTGTTAGAAAAACAGGGAAGCTCCCAGATCTGTGGCCCTCCATATCCACTCAAACCAGCCCATCACTGTCTCCCCTGCATCTTTTGTGTGTTCAATTCCAGTGGTAGCTTATTGAAGAAAGGATAATTTCTGCTATACTTGTAAGGGTTTCAGTTTTATATCCTGTTAATTGCAGCCAGCCAAGTTTAGCATCATTCAAGTGGGCACTGATAAAAGCATGCAAATATAAGCTTCACGTCACTCTTAACTGTGTACTTCTAAAGACATGCATGCTGTCATTGAATTAATTTCAGAGCTTTTCTCACTTAAGGCAAAGAGGATGAAAACAAAAGAAAGTAAAAAAAAGAAACTTGTCATTGGCATGAATGTTCTCAGTCCGGGACATAAGCTGAGGATGGACAAGATCAAAGAGCTTTAGGGAGATGAATTTGTATCATCTGTACTACAAATTGCAGTGTTGATCCTTGCAGGGATAAGAGGAGCGTCACCTTTTACTTCTCAGTAAAGTGAGAATTCCAGGACTGTTAAAGCTGGTCCCTGGCTGAAGTCAGAAAATGTTCTCGCACCATAAAACAATTATTAACACAAAGAGGTGCTGTGAGGGGAAGGGGTGCATCTTGTCCATAGGAGTATGCATCCACTCTGATAAAAAGTGTGCTAAAAGGGATGATGCTTGCTGTGTGACATGACAATCCTGTCACAAAGAGCTAGAATCTGTGCTGGTAGTCTCTCTGCTTTCTCTTACTGAACTGTGACAGTCATTGGCTTTGTCTTGGATTTTTTTTCTTCCCTTTATTGTGTGGCTGAATTACCTGTTTTCTGGCTTTAAAATGTATCTGTACTGTACTCCTTGTTCATCTTTAAGACAGAGATGATTTACAAGTCCAGGCTTACAAAGCTTAATTCCCATTGCTAAGGAAACTTCACAGGAGTTTATGTGCTTTCTTGGCACAACTGTTAACAAGACATTTGTTTTTAAAATAATAGATTTTTAAATTGATTTTTAGTGGAGCTAGCTGAGCGAACCAGGTCTGACTCTCTGGGGAAATCACTGTGGTGGTTTTACCTGATACACCAGTAGAAAGGTAACAGTTGTAAAACCTGTTGAATTTCCATGCTGTAGGAAAAATGGTCAACTAATCTTTTAAACAGAAGTGGTTTAGTTTTGAAGAGAGGACAGCATACAATTGCTGATCTTCTTTTAGTCATTCTATGGTACTTTATGTGTTTCCTTTACTCTCTGTAAATGTAGATAAATTTAACTTCCAGCAAATCACTGCACAAAAGTATGTAACGAGACAGCACTTGTGGCTATTTTAATAAAGCTATTACCTTTAATCAGCAGTAGTACACTCCATCAGATAATCCGAAATGTGTCTGCTGATGCCTTTTCTGATTCTAAGCTTTCATCAAATTTGTGTGTGTTTGGACTAGTGTCTTAGTTTGAAACAGGAGTCAGCTTTCAGCTTTTGAAATGGATCTCCCGATCATCCCCATTTACCATGCTGTGGCTTGCATCACGGGGCATCCTCAGAGCAAATAAAGTAGATACCTTTTGATTGAAACTAAACAGGAAGATGTGTTTCAGAACTTCACCTATTAGAGTTGCAAAAGAGAGCCAAGACCAGAGGTAGTCTAAACTCAAAACATCCCCAAGCATCCCCAAAACCTTAGCCCCCAAACTTTATAGTATGGATGTCAGGTCCATTTCGCTGTGGAGAGCTGCTTCTTTTGGTCTGCAGTACCTGGTAGTGCAAATTGGGTTGCTTGCTTGCTTGTTTACCCAGACAAGCCTGACAGCCTTGGAGAAATCTACATCTCCGTAAAACTTAAAATTTTTGAAACCTTGGCACTTCTCAATTTTACAGCACATTTTTTCTCTTCATGAATGCTGCTCATAGACCTTCTTCCTGCATTCGTTTTCAGAATGTGAATCTTGATCTGAATGCAAATTACACGATTTCTCATTCACATGGAAAGATCTTAATATTCCAGATATTTTAGCAAAGAGTTTGGACTTACATGTGACATGCCTATGAAAAGCATATGACATGTTGTAAACTGAATGAATGCAGAAGAGAGAATGCCATGATACAAAAATCTTCAAAATAATGCTCAGGAACCTGTTTGTCTTAATAATCTGTGCTTTTCTAACTAAATACAAGTACTGAACCTCTCTATCATAGTCTGGTGCTATATCACTGAAGATTCCTATCTTAGAATTGAATTGCCTCAGGGGGAAATTGAACATTTTTTCCCAGGTATGGGAAAAAGTACACTCTTAAAGCAGTTTTCTTTATCTTTTTTATGGGTCATAATTCTCTTGTTATGATGTTCAAAAACATCTTTCGTCTGTGAGTCAACAAGGTGTTCTCACCTCCCTTTTATAATGGTATGTTTAATATATATGTTGGTTCTTTAGCAGAATCGGTCTGGATTTATTTATAGTCATGTTTTCCATTTATGCTAGACATTTTTTGAAAAATAACACATTACTTAGAGGCATAAAAAGGATGACTTCATTTAAATATCAATTTTTAATTATTTATCTTATATTTTCGTAACATTCACCTTGTTTGTATTAGTGTGATACTGTGGTTTCAGCCAGAATAGAGTTCATTTTCTTCCCAGCAGCTGGTACACAGCCAGCAGCTGGTACAGTGCTGTGTTTTGGATTTAGGATGAGAATAACGTTGTTAACACACTGATATTTTAGTTCTTGTTAAGCAGTGTTTACACGGAGTCAAGGGCTTTTCAGCTTCTCACCCACCCCAGCAGCGAGCCTGCTGTGGGGGCAGAAGAAGTTGTGAGGAGATATAGCCAGGAGACCTGACCCCAACTGACCAAGGGGATATTCCACACTGTATGGCCTCTTATATCTATCGGTATATAAACAGGGGGGAAAGCTGGCCAAGGGCTGCTGCTCAGGAACTGAGCTGCATCCGTTGGTGGGTGGTGAGCACTTGTGTTGTGGATTACTTGATTTATTATTATTGGGGTTTTTTCCCCCCCCATTCTTTTCTGTCCTAGTAAACTGTCTTTATATCAGGCCACAAATTTTACTTTTTTTCCCAATCCTCTCCCCCATCCCATTGAGGGGTAGGGCAGGTGCAGAGAATTGAGGGAGTGGCTGTGGGTGTTTAGCTGCCTCCCAGGTCAAACCACAGCATGAGTGTTCTCCCTTTTAAGATAAGATATGATTTCATATGGGGTGGGAATAAATGAGATGACAAACTATGACCACATGTACTGGGCATAGGGATTAACTTGTTGTAGGAGTATTTTCTGATATGGCATGGATCCCCCATTAGGGATTGGGAAGAATCTATAAACTGTCTCTTTTGTAACATACCTGACACTACCTCTGGCAAAGCAGCCTCTTCTACCTTAAAGTAAAGTCCAGTTGGATATGTAGGTGTGCTGCATAATACTCCACTGCATGGATTTTCCAGGATTATCCTGCTGGGATATTTTGGTAGGCATAGCCCAAAAATTGAATCTAAGACCATTTTCACCTGTAACAGAAACTGCTAGTTTAAGAGCAAGTCTTCAGTTAAAATCAGGGAAAGCTCTGGAAAATATTTGATCTCTTGTCCATGTTTATACTAGGGAGTTAAATTACCAAGTAGGGCCACATAGGGTTCTCACTAGTCTTTATTTACGGCTATTCTCATAGCAGCTACTCACTGATATATTGTGCTAGTTTGAAAAACAAACTAGTGAGAGAGTCCAAGTCAGAAATACAGTTTAATAGGAAAAATAAAATAAATGCAGTAGCGCAAAAAAACAACCCACTGACAAGGTCAGAGCACAAACNGTTCCAGGCCCCAGATTTTTATCCTTGTGGGAATGCTTGGTTCCTTCCCCCTGGGCGGAGCATCTCACAATGGGCTGGTGAGTCATGGGGCAAGGCACTGATGGGCCCATTAACAGGAGATAGTCCAGGTTTGGGTTACCTCTGAGTCATACAGCAAGGCATTGTGGGGCCCATTAACAGGAGACAGTCCAGAGGGAGGAGGCAAGGAACATTGCTATACCTGGTCTCAACAGCTCATGGTAATAGAATACATTGTAACCCAGGACATATATAGATGTATGAACTGGGACAAGTAGAAGACCAAAGTGCTCTTTGGTTGGGATGTATACCAGGTGCTGGCCATAAAGCATGAAAAAGGCATTTGTAAATGACTAGTTGAAGTAATTGAAATATATATTTATAGCTATTAAACTTTTGACACACTAGACAATAAATTCACAGGAAAAATTTGCTTTCTACAGTGGAGTATTTGCTACACATAGGAATTCTTTCGGAGATCTTTGGAGAAAGGAATTTTCCAAATTCCTTTCTGCAGCTCTACAGCTGCCACCATAGTGCCCCATCAGCATGAGAGTCTTTAAAATATTTTCAGAGTTCTGTGTAGTAAGTGACTCTCCAGTTTTTCAAATAGAATTTATGTCTCAGTAATGTCCTGGCACTTATTAAGTGTCAGTGTGAGGCCACTTTTATGCCTGTTCCTCACATACTCACTAATGCTTAATGTATGCCTTAAGTGAAGACAGAGAAGTGTGAGCAGATTGGCAGTGTCTGCCTTGCTGAGATAAATCTTCTCAAAGAAGAATTTAAGAGGAAGAGGAAATAAAAATTAGATCTTATGATAGTCAAATAACATAGTCCACAGTCCTGAGGCCATGCTGCACTCTGCAGACTGTGAGCAGTGCTCACTTTGAGACCTTTTCTGAGCACAGTACCTTTTATTACCGTTTAACCCAGACCAAAGTGTGCCCAAATGTAATTCATTCAAGCATTTTACAGAATACACTTGTTACTTGTTCTGTTTCTGTGTGGTTTGAGAAGAAATTAGAGCAATGGAAAATACAATCCATACCTGGTAAATAATAAGCTTTCTTTTTTTATGTTTACTGCTGGAGATAACATGTTTAGAGAGTATAAATTCTATCAGGTAGTTCAGTGTGGAAGATGGAATAATAATGAAGTGCACTCAACTGTGTTTAGGAGGCAAACAAATGGTCATGAGAACTTAAATTCATTTTTAATGTAGCATTATAAGCTTCTCATTGTCCTGTTACTTTCTGTACAGGCATTATAGTAAATGGCAGGTTTATAGATTGTTTTTTTTGTGCACAATATATGAAATTACAAGAAGGAAAAAGTTGTTCATTTACTGAGAAAAGTTTTATGTGAATTTAGTGTTCATTTGACTATTTCTCTTCAATTTTATATCTGTATGATATGTTCTTAATGTCACTGTGGAGATACTAATAGCTTTGTAAACATAATATAAAAAAGTTTGGCTGCCTTCTGTGTCTTTTGCAGATTGTTATGCAGAGTTTTGAGGGGAATAACAATAATCTAAGCAGGTATTTTAATGTTGCAAACTGTCTCGTGCTGCCAATAAAACATTTTTATTTGTTTATAGGGGTTAATATATCTTTTGGGAATTTGTGCTAAAAGATCTACATTCAAGAAAAGTTATCATATTAATGGTGTCGTTTTATTAGTAATGCCATTTAGAAATATGTATATAGCATTGCTAAGGTCTTAGATTGTGTACAAAAAGTAATAACCCTGCAGAGTTCCTAACTGAGCATTAACTCTGCATTCCCTCCACTGAGCTAGAAATTAACATTACATTTTTGTGTTATAATGTGAAAAAGATGGAAATGAAGCGTAAAGTGATTTGTAAGTGAAGGAAGAGGGGGAATTATGACTTAGTTGAATGCATTTCTGTTTCCAGCAAATTATTAACTCATTAAGGGACTAATCAGTATGAAATCCTAAGTCTTTTACTTCTCTTTAAAGAGTATCATTCAGAGCAGAACCTTTGTAATATATGAACTATTGTGTTTGGCTGTAAATCAGGGGATTTTATTTTTGTAAATGCTAGTCAAGGCTTCTTGCTATAGTGGGACCATTGGCTGAAGGAACTGTAGTAAATCACACAGTATGTACTTATTTCCTCTTGTTCAATGTCTACTGTTCTCTTTGCTAAAAAATAATAGAATCTAAATTTGAATGTGTCTGAGTTAACTCTTTTTGTGTAGCATTACATAAAAAGTGCTTGTTAGAAGCTAAGTAGCAAGCATGTTCCACATGGAAGTTCAAAGCAACAGTAAGATTTATGGTTTTAGGCAAATATCTCAGGAATTTTAGGATTATCTTTCCTTACAAATTGTACATGGAGTTTCTTCCTCTCACCTGGCACTTACATATGGGACAGAGTTTTTACAGCTCTCTTCAGAAAGTTCAGTGTTACAGGAAGAGAAAATATATAGCAATATATACCAGTATGACTGCTATGCTTACTGGTTGCTGTAATCCTGAACTGTCAATTGGCAAACACCATCAGGATTGTGACAACTTGGTAGAACGTGAATGTTTCTCAAAGGAGATTATATAGAGTGGCCCTGATTCGTTACTCAGGAGCCTTTCCTGGGTTCCATTAAACTTCATTTTTCTACTATCAGTTTGGAAGGGACCTCAAGGATCATCTGGTCCAATCGTTCTTGGCAGAAGCATGGTCTAGACCAAATGGGCCAGCATGATGTCCTTATAAGTGTCCAACATTGTGGAATTCTCCAATACACTGGGGAGATTATTCCAATGACTGATTGTTCTCATTGCAAAAATTGTTCTTCCTGTGTTCCTACTGGACTCTCCCCAGGATTAACTTGTACCCATGACCCCTTGTGTTTTCCATGTGACTCCATGTGAAAAAGGACTTGACTCTAATAGTAGTCCTTAAAATGATACTATGTTTTGGACATAGAAAGCAATGAATCCTTTTTCATAGAACATTTTTTATATCGTTCTTTTATTCTATTTCTTTGGCACTGTCAATAGTTAAACTATTACAAGGATTGAATTGGAAAAGTTTATAAAAATTAGGGTGCGAATATTCTGCTAAGTGAAGGGTTTTCTGCCTTTTCATCACATTTATTTGAATGTGTGGTGCTTTCAATAATACATCTATTTTTCCTTCTATTTCTAAGTGTTGCTTAGCACCCACAATATTCTAAATGCTAAACTAGAACAGTAATGTATAAATCTGAAAATGTTGAAAAGGTGAACTGAAATCAAATATAGATGTATTCCATAGCATCATAAAATAGCAAGTAGTTTCTGATTGCTGGAATTTAACTGCTAAGTGGTCCATGTAATTTAGGCCTGGTGGTGCACTGGCTTTTTTCCCTTGCCCCCATGTGGAGCAATATTTAGTTCACTGCCACTGAGCAGACTATTCACACAAATGGATGGTGATATCAGATCAGAGTGCTGATTTGCTTCATTATTTTAACAGTGCTTAATTTTCTCTTCAGGTTTCTCCTTGCCATGACCTGCATAAGATTCTCTGAGCCCAGAAGCTGATTCTTCTTTCTATATTAGCTGGTCAAATAAAAGATGTTAATTCTTCTTGCAAATCTTGCTTCTGATTTCTTAAACCAGCATGCTTCAACAGAATGTTATTACTATATCTGTCCTTTTTTATTTTAGGTAGTCTCTACTTTCATTAATATACCAGCTTTAACTTCCTACGTAATAAAATGTACTATCATGGTTTTGCTTTCTTCTTCTTCTTGCTTTTTTGCCTTCACTGTGATCAAGGGATGAATACAGGAAGGGTTGCTCTTCCAATTGATTTCCTTTCTGTTTCTGCTGCTTTTGAGACCTGGACTCTGTCCTTGTGAGAGTTACAGCAACAGTAAGAGTAAGGCTTGGTGAGCTTTTTTTCCTCTCTCTTCTGGCAACTTCATATGTTTATTTGTCTGTTTAGAAGGTCATTTCTAATGTCTCTACATTATCCATGAAAAAATATTTCCCCAATAAAATTGGTGTGTCATCTGCACTTTTACATAGGTCCTGTTGGTTTGAAGAGATGTGTTGTGCTATGCATACTCTGGAAAACAATCTTATTTAATTCATTCTGCAGATTAATGAAACAAAAGTGCCCCCCTTGTTTTTCCATCTGATGCTGAACTGCAGCACAGTCAAGGAAAAAAATAACCAGAAAGACAACTTTTTGGGTTTTGTTGATCATTTCTAGAAAGTACCTTTTATTGAGCATTGGCCTTGTGTGAATCTCTTAGGGGATGGCATCAGGAAGTCTATTATCTGCTTGATCTAAAAAGGCAGCAGTTAGACAATTCCACTGTTATTGGATCCACAAGAGGCCCCAGGGATTAATGGGTAAAGGCGTGACTCTCCAGGTAACATACAAGTTAGAAGTTCAAAGTGAATCATAGGTAGGGAAGTGTGAGGAATTTCTCTTTATGACTGATATGCAGTAAGAAAATACCTCAACACCTTAAAACTCCGAACTCATGGTTGGCAGGAAATGGAAATTTATTAAATTCCTTTTCAAGACAAAGCACCACAAGCTTTTTTATATTCGCATACAAAGCTTCAGATTCAAACTGTTTTCTGCTCTATTGTTTCTTTAAATAAAACATTTCAAAATAAAGTGTATTCCACTTCAGAAAATACGACTTCTCTAGTAGGCTTTATATTTGTTAGATTGAGAACACTCCTTTCAGTATTGCTACACTATCAAAATGTGTTGTGTGGAAGATATCAAACAGAAATCTGTCAGAACCACAGAATGGTTTGTGTTGGAAGGGACAATAAAGATTATCTAGTTCCCATCCCCTCACTATGGACGGGGATGCCACCTACTAGATCAGGTGGCCCCATCCAGCCTGGCCTTGAACACTCCAGGGATGGGGCATCCACATGTTCTCTGGGAAACCTGTGCCGGTGCCTCACCACCCTTTCAGTAAAGAATTTCTTCCTGGCATCTAATCTTTTTGTTTAAAAGTGTTCCCTATTTTCCTGTCACTATCTGCCCATGTAAAAAGTCCCTCTTTTTTTTATAAGTCTTCTTCAACTACTGAAAAGCTGCAGTGAGGTCTCCCCAGAGCCTAACAAGAGGATTTCAGAGTAACTTAAACACAGTCATCTTTTCCCTCTTCATAATTTATTCCAGTCTTCCCAGCTGACCTTCTAGTTAGCCCACAGCTCTCTGCACCAAAGAATATTGTGTTGTTCATTCAGCATGTGCTGATTCAGCCTTGTGAAATTCAACTCGAGAATTCAGAAATAAAGAAAAAAAACAGGTAAAAGGCTTGAATGAAAAAAAGTTGTAATCTTAATTTCCTCTGCTATGAATTCATTTTCCCAAGTTGGCCAAAACCCATTTTCTCTAAAGAACCAGTCCTTGTTACTGGGTTTCATAATTTTTGGATCTTCTCCATTCCCTTTGCTCTAGTGAAAGAAGATACTTCATAATCTACTTTACACTTTCAGTATTTCCCATTGGAATATGGAACACAGGAATTAATTTGGATCCACAGATAAGACAAGACAATATCTCTAGAATCATTAATAATAGATATTCTCAAAAGAATGTTTCCTGAGGCGTAAAACAAATACATGAAGAAAATAAAAGTGACATTGACATAAATAATTGTATCTTACAATAGTAACCTAAGGCAAAACCCAAGCACTCACAGATATAGTTAGAATTCTACCTCTTTTCAAAGAAAAAGCTGCAGACTTAGTCCATCTATTGTCCATGAAATGTAATCTGCTATAAAGCATTAATCACCCAAATTCTGGGAAATGCTTGGTGATATTCCCATCCAGATCTCTCCACAATTAAGATATGATCACAACTCCTTTTTATTTTCTTATACTGTTTTATCACTTTTCTTAAAAAGGTTGAGGATTTCTTTCCTCCTTTAAACACAAGCCAAATTCAATTCAAATGTGGTCAGAAAAACCTTACAAAACTGACGCTTTGGGATTCCATGTTTCTATTGCTCAGTGACTTCCGTATGAAATCTATACAGAGTACAAATCAGAGGATGTTTTTTCTTTCTCCTACCTGCTCTCTTTGAAAGTTGTCCTTGGATCTGCTAATTAAGCTTTCCTGAAACTAGTATCTCTACTGTCATCATCAGGAGTGATGTTCAATCTTTCAAAGTTTATTTTTTAGATAAAGAGATGGAAGAAAGCTAAGATACAACATGTCCATCTGTTCTTTTAAGATTTTATTAAGTGAAGTACCAAAATACACTATTGCTATGCTCATATACAGAATCACAGAATATTCTGAGTTGGAGGAGACCCACAGAGAACATTGAGTCCAACTCTGAAGAGAATGGCCCAGGCAGGGATCAAACCCACAGCCTCGGCATTATTAGCACCATGCTCTAACCAGCTGAGGCAATCTATAGAATTGCCCAAAGTGCACATTTTACATCTTTTTCTGAAGTATGTAGTTCTTGATATTGCTGAAGAGAGAATAGTAGTTAAGATGGAGTTCTTTTTTTGTCAGCCCTTCCTTTGTTTCTAAGCTAACCCCATACACTCCAGGCATTATTAGGAACTGAAAAAGAAAGAACTGAAAAAGGACTTATACTTTTAAAAGATCAACTGATATAACTAGTCATATAAACGTGTACAGCAGCCAAGATCAAGCAAGAGTGGTTGAAAAAGTTTGGGGGGGAATTTTGTTTTGTTTAAGCAGCCCTTTCCATCCTTATTCTCTCATATGCACTATCCCCTCAATGTGATGGTAGCACAGCATCGGGCAGTGAAATGAATCAGGAACTGACGCAAGCTTTAAAAAAAACAAAAAAAATTGAGAAGGAGAGTAGATGGTGAGAAAAAAATGAAAGGCGGAACAGGGTCTGGTTAAGCAAGCAAAACTGCCAGAAGAGGTGATCATTAAAACAGGGTATGACTGATTAGCAGTATATTAGGGGTTTCCAAGGTTGTGAGTTTTTACATATATACCTATTTCTCTTTTTAAACTCTCACTGGAACTGAGCAAATCACTTTTGAACTCCTCATTTGCCTAGTTATTAATTTCATTATTAATTTCTTTTAGATTATTAAATGTTATGCAGTATTCTTATTTGGAGAAGTTTTAGAGTGACAGACTTGTTTTGGATATTGTGTTAATCAGTGGAATTTTTGAGCTATTTAAATGGATGTTGTTAAAGCGCTAGGGCAACAAGTTGTACCAAAAAAAAAAAAAGGAGACCTTTAATGTCAACATAATGTTTTAAGGTTGAAATAAATGCTTTGATTAAATATTATGACTGCAGTGTCCTTGCTCTGATAAATCTCTGCTGGCTGATTACTGCTTCACTAAGGACAGAGTGTGTTATTAAAAATTCAATTAAAACAAAACAAAAGCCAGATTTTTGTCCTTTAAATTGCATTGCATAAGAAAGAAATTGTGGAGGGAGAAGTACAGAGAAATAATGTAAAAGAATGAAGAAAAAACACTTAACAGAAGAAAGATCAGAATAGAAAAAGTGGTAGAAGAGAGCATGGGAGAATGAGGGTATAAAGAGCACTAAAATATCTGTAAAGCAATCTTTTGCAATTAAAAGTACATGTAGTAACTGCATATACAAAATACAAATTTTAAATATTGTTTAGATACAGATACAAATGCTTCAGAACTCTTTCCATTTCTCCCAAACGGATTAACAGTCTGTCTTGACATTCCACAGCAGAGATGGCCAACCTAATGATGCTGCAGAGTTAGAAAATAAATTTCTTGACAGACTAACTACTTTCTGTATAGACTGATGTTCATGTGTGGTTCATTCATGATGCTGGAGAATTCGATGTGGGTTTCCAGACGGTATCACCCAATAAAGAATAATTTTTCTTGCAAGGTGTGTTGTGGAATGATCAATACAAGTCTTTCTTGAAAGCCCTTCATTAATGATAAGTCTTCTAAAATCTCTGTGATTTCTAGTTATGAGGTAATATTTTGCTTTTCTGTTCTGTATTGTGAAAATGCTGAACAAGTTGTGAAATACATCCTGACTTATCATGGATAAAGCTTTCATAAGATCCTTATTCACCCTGCCATTTTCTAAGACACAAGATCTGGAAAGACTGTCTAAGAATCACCTCTGATGAGGACTGAAAAGGAGGAGAAGCTTCTGTATATGTGAGGCCATAAAATGGTCTCATTTTGGGCTAAAATGGCCAGCAGTTCTTTTGTTTTATCATGAAAGACCACAACAGTCATGAGATCTTCCACAAGCTTTCTCTAAATCTAAAGTCAATAGTTAAATGTCATTTTTGGAAAGAATGGGAAACTCATACTGAGTCTACATCTCAAACCAGATTTAGTCTGAAAATTACATTAAAGAGAAGAAATAAGTATCAGTCTTCATCAGTATCATCATCCTTCCTGTTTCTGATTATAAAAATATTTTGGAGTACCTTGTTCATGAACTCTCTGTGATCATCAAGTTTGACCCTAAATTCCTACATGAAGAGTGTGTTTCAGCATTATCTGTGCAAGTGCCTCTTGAGTGTTGAATATTCTTAGCACTTTATTTAGTGGCGCTCCCTCTGGAGATTTTTTACTTTGTGCCAATAAACCTGACTTATTTAGAGCTCTTGGCTCTGGTCCACTATTTCTTTGTTAAATGTTTAGAACTTGTAAGCGTTGTGACCCTTTTGGCAATGCAAGTAATCCTAATTCCAGCAATTTACACTTGTCACTTTGCTTTAAACTCCATTACTGCACACTGAAATTCTCCACAAAATGGTTTGGAGACTGTTTAACAAATAACAAATTGGAGATAGAGGGATTTTGTCCATTATGTCACAATTAATTATTTACTGGGATTTTGGTTTTGTGTTGCAGAACTGTGACCTGGTCCAGCAGAGCATTGTTCATATTGTTCAGAGTCCGCAGAAAAACAGTCAGAACAAGGAGGAGGCAGAAGATAACTGTGTTGGAGGTGTTCTAAAAGCCTTGAAAAGAGAACCTGAGAGTCTAACTCGCATAGATCTCAGTACCAGCATCCTCCCATCAGTCTCTGCAGGGCTGGCAGTTATTCTGGATCCTGGAAAAAACAGTGTTTCACTTCCCTCTGAAAAATCAGGTAATTCAGTGGTTTAGTACCTTTCAATATACATTTCTAAACATGTGTATTTTTCTTTCTTAGGGTGAACAGTTCTAATTCCATACCATAGGAAAAAAGCCCCCAAAATATATGGTTTATTTTATTTATTAAACAAAAAATACAACAATATTAAGAGGTGATAAGCATCTGACATCTTCTAGCAAAATAATTTTGCTTTGTGGATAAAATGAGTAATTTCTTGTGTTGTTCCTGTCTCTAACTTGTATTATGCTACTATTTTTACAAATTATTATAAGATGGCAAAACCCCCAGAGGTCTATGAGAAGGCAAAAAATAGTCTCTGTAAAATTTCCGTTATAGAAGTTTCCTTAACTAGAATGTTGGGCAGCTTATCCCTTGGAAATGTGTTTAATTCCCAATCTGTTGTGGTGTTTTCATACCCATACACTTAATAAAAAAATATTTACAATAGATTTAAGATTTATTAAAGCTTTGCTGATACAACACATGATGGTGATGATTCATACTATGGGCATTAGTAGTTCTTCATCCACCAAATGATTACTGAGAATATCTTCTTTGTGAAAAAGAGTCTGAGGCACAAGTTACTGCAAAATGGGTTCTGCTGTAATATTTAAAATAGTTCATGACAGAGAAGCTCAAGTCAGAAGCGAATATAAGAATCTCTCAGCAATTACTTGAACCTTCTCAGAGAAGCCTTCTCTTTACAGAATATCTAACCCTTTGTGTTGCCCCAGGGAAGATACATCATTCTGTGCAATACCAGATTCTGTTGTGATTTATCGTAATAGTCCATCAGAGATGCCTTTTTAGACAGAACAGTACACAAATACCCTTTTTGCACAGTACAGAAGGTAATACCAAACATATATATCCAGAGCACACAAGATAAATTGTGAATGTGACAGAGATACCTTTATGACTAACCTGACCACAGAAATCATCATGCTTAGCAAAATGGCTACTAAAACTATTAAAATAACTTCTAGAGAATTTATTAAGTAGCTCATGCAGAAAATATACAATCCATGGGAGGGTCACAGAACTATTCCACAACTGACTTGGTCAACCTCTCACTGACAACTAATGATGAATGAGTGCAGTTTAGGAGCAAATTAGTACCCAGCTTAATGATCCACATCTCCCAATCTGAATGAGTAATGAGATAAGAGGGGCGCATGCTGATTTAAATCTGGTAAACTAGGGACAGGGTATCAGCCTGGGCTTGCTCTCAGAAACAAGGCAAAAGTGTGAGCTTTTAAACATTACCACGTATTTATTTTTTCACTGCTGTACATGATATGTACATGGATTTAATATCCGTGCTTGACTTTACAGAGTAGTTTATACATGTGTAAGGACTTTTAAAATGTGTCATGTGACATGGTTGTCCACAGACTACAAACTCTGTGAAGCCAAGTACAAACCGATAGGTGTCTTCTATTGCAGCAAATATTTTCATGGCAGAATGAAAACTGAGGAAAAAATGTACTGATAAAATATGTGGACCAGTGTTACCTGTGATTAAGTTATAAAGGCTTTTTAGCATAAGAAAAAAAAAGAAGAGCCACTCTAATGACTGATAGTTCTTTGTGGAAGGATGTTAATAATAAGTGCTTTTTAAAAGCCTGTTAACTTCTTTCCTTGTTTTGATTCTCACTATGAAAACTTGTCCTTTTTTCTGTTCAGCTCCACCCCTTTGTTCAATATAGGGAACTATATTTTTCCTTATGGATTTAGGGCGAGTTAATTTGTAGTCACTTAAAAGTTAAGGAATAGTCTGGGTTAAAAATAATCCACAAAAAAAAAAAGAAAAAAAAAAAGAAAAAAAAAGAAAGAAAGATTATTCCAAAGATCAGTTTTGTAGTAAACTTTACTGTGTAGCAAGGATTTCCTTTGGTATGACTGAAATGGCTAATAGTAGTGGGAATGAGTGGCTGAAGAAAGCAGATACTGATAGCTGAAATTATACTTACCAAGCTGTTGTCTTAGGAGGTGAATGGTTGGGGTGATCAGTCTACAGTAGCAACCTACACAGGTGAATGAAGAGTAATCTTCTTTTTTCTGTGTGTAGGTGACAAATTTAAACATACAATTTAGAGGCAAAGGATTTATTAATTGATTAAATTAATATTGTTTAGTCTAACATGCTACACAGCTATTCCATAATTGCAGCAGTAAACACTGAGACTTCATGTTTTTCTGAAGCCTAAGTTATTTCTATTTGTTACTGCAGGATGCTGACCCCATGTTCCTGCCCTGATTTTGTTTTATTTGCCCTCCTTTGAATTCTGAGGAAAAAGGTTTGTGGTAATTTTTGCATCACAAGAGCTTCTCCTAGAAGCTTTTGAAGCATTTGACTGCAAAAGTAATATTTTTGAAATATTTACATGAATGTTTAGAGGCCAAAATGTAAAATTTTACCAGACAAACCAGGAGAGAGGCAACTCTTATTATGCTGTACTGCTATTACATAAGCAATGTACTTGAGTAGTGTGGACTGCTGCACTTGATGAGACAAAAGCCCTTATAGCCTGGCAGTGTGTCTCCACCAAGGGGTATTATTTGCTCCTTGCAGAAGCATATAACAGGACATCCTCCTCCCAGCTCACCCCCAGCTCAACTCCATTGTGAGTAATGAAATCAACCCTGTCTGGTCTGGAGATGCATCTTACTTGCATTGTGTTTTTAGACTACAGTGTGTTTCTCTATGAGAAATTCAGAAGTTTGAAAGTCACTAACAAGCTGAAAAAAATATGAAAATGGATCCAAATAATCTCTGCATCAAAGAATTCCAGGTTTCCTGTCTTTGCAGTCAAAAGTAGTAGAAAAGCCTTTACTTCTCGGGTTTTTGTTGTTGGGGGCGGCCATTTGGTTTTGTTGTTGTTTCTTTTTTCTGAAAATATCACATGATTTCTAGTGGACATGTAAAAAAAGTCAGCACAGGACTTTCATCCTACCTCACCCCCCCCTAATTTGCATCTGTCCCATATCTGGGACAAAGTGCTTTGATAAACACAATGTAAGTAAATAAACTATGTTTGGTAATGGTTGTGTATATCAGTAGATACGTGTATGAGATGAAGAGATAATGGTTGGACTTGATGACCTTAGAGGTCTTTTCTAACCTTAACAATTCTAAGATTCTCTGATTTCTACCTGAAAAGCAATGAATCTGTAAAACATAAGGGTTTGTATGGCTCCTCTGCTGAATATGAGAATGCATCCTGTCAGATCCAAGAAAGCCAACAAAATATTTGGAAGTACAAACAGAAAACAGAGTGGAGTGGAGAATATGGTTTTTCTCTGCTTTTGACGCTTGCATAGCTAAAACTAGTATAACACACTGTTTTGATGTCTAAACTGTTAGAAGGTTCAGGAGAAGAGTCATGAGAATCCTGCAGAAATGCAGGTCATGATTGGTTTATACTTTTTTTGGCATCTGTGGGAGTGGAACTTTGGTAATGTGGGAGTATTAGATCTTACCAGCTATCTTAGGATTTTAGCTCTCATTGTCTAGAAAGTGCAAGCCAGCAAATACAAATACATGGATTTTAACCTGCCAGGAAATCAACCACCAATGCAAGTTATCCTAGCTTATAAGAATTCTCTGTATTTTTCCATTTAAAAAAAACAGGTGTAGAACATTTTTTTCTGAAACACAAAGATTGGACTTCAACCATGAAGTAGTATGGATAGTGCTAGGCAGGAAGTCAGACTGCAGAATCCCATTCCCTCCCCTTTTTAAATGTATGACTGATGTCAAGCAAATTTGTAATATGAAAAAAAGTTCAACAACATCTGTTTTATATGAAATGACATGAACGTTGTTACTTATTTAATTCCCAGTTTAATTCATTATCAGTTGATTTATTATTTTCTCTGAATCAACTAGATGTGGTCATCATTACTTAAGTTTTTTATTTTCAACTTTTAAATCAATGTTCATCTAGTCAGTTCCAAAAAAAATTCTGATGTTCTTTAGGTAGTCTTTTACAAATGCTTACATGCGAGGCACCTCTGTTTCTTTATCTTTCTATGCTCTTCTTTTCACAGAAGAGTACACAAAGTACTGGTATATACTGACTTAGGTGTGCCAAGCTGTAAATTCTAGCAAAAAGAGGGATCAACTGTTTTCCGTCTAGTTAGGAAATGCTTAGCCAAAAATTAATATATGTGAAAACTTCTTGTCTTTCCAAATAATACAAGTATCAGTTAAGGCAGATGAAACTGGGTGTAGATTAATCCTCAAATTAGTATTTATACATAATACTAATATATTTATATATAATACTAATTTTATATACATATTTAAAACCTCTGTATTGTTAGTGATGCATACAGTGATGAACTGGTTCCCATTCCATGTAAGAGTCTGATACATGAAAGAGACAGTAAAAAACACTTAGAAGGGAAAGCCACAATTTAAGGTGTGGATAGTCAGAACTGTGCATACTTCTGAGGCAAACCCTGATGAATAAAAAAAAACCATATCAATTTAACCAAGGCAAATGCTGACATTGTACAAATAATTTTTGAATAGAATTCTGATGATTGTGTGTTACGAATTCCTGTCCCCTGTAATTGATATTACACTTTATTATAATTCTGTTACTCAAAAAGCCTAAAAGGATAAGAATTTTTGTGTCAAATCTGTTTGATGTAAATGAGTAGTCTAAACTCCTGAAGTATTGTACAATTGCTTCATAGTTTTATAGCGCTTATAATCTCAAATTAGATCCAGGTTGGGCAGTGTTACAGTGTACATCTACCACCCCATTTGTATGTGGTGTTAGGCTGAGTACCACTACCCAGTACCAAGCTGAGGACAACTGCAGCTATTTCTTATCCCTTTTTGAGAATTCCATCAAAACGAGAGCACTCATCCATTCAAAATGGCTTCCAGTGTGGAAAGAACATTTTTATGGTCACTCAGAAATATGAAGCTCTGTAAGTGTTCAGCAACTGCACCAGACAAAAGTGGGACAACAATGAACTTTTTTTCCCACTACCTAATATTGCTTTTCTGTGTTACAAATCCAAATATATAAGAATTTACTATTCCCTTAAAAGACAGAAAAAAGGATTCCCAAAATTTTCTTGTGTCATTTAACTGCATTTTTTTCAAAGGAAACTAAGGAGTATAAAGATTTTTTTCTGTCTGTACAAATCATTTGTGGATTAATTATAACAGAAATTAATTAATTAAATATACCTTAGGCCCATGGTTATGTAAATCAGTAGTTTGGAGAAGGAAAATCAGTATTCTGTGAAATTTACATTTAGTAATTAGGTCTTTTTTCTTAGAGTTATCAAAATTTTGTTCTCAAAACAAATTACCAGAGTGCTTACACTGACCTTTCTTAAATTTCTTGAAATATTAATACAGCATCTCCTGGTGGTTACATGATTCTTATGATGGTCTTCTTTCACAGAAATCTATTTGAATAAGGTTCATATTGCTATACAAGAAAATGTAGTAAATTACTTAATATGCAACCAATGTATTCTTTCAGTAGACATATTCAAGTAACTAGTTGGGTTACTATTTATTTTTGGATTTGGTGCCCTGACAGTTTACTTTTGTATTAGGATTAAATGACTTTTAATTTAAATGAAAATTCATCATGCAGCACATTGTGATTTAGCCTATATTTGATTCAGATTTTTCATAATACATTATTTTACAAACTTTTAAATATTAAATGCAATACTAATTTGAGGATCAATCTACACCCAGAAAAGGGAAGGTATTCATTTACTTTTTTTAGAAATGCAGAATAAAGTACCAACTCAGAAATAATATACTAATCCTGATTCTGGCAAATAATTTCTGGGAAGCAAGGCTGCATTTGTCTTCATTACACTCTGTGTAAATTTACTGTATGTACAATTCTGTTTTAAAGTTCAAAACAAATCTTTACAAAATTTCTGCCTTGACAGCTGTCTCTGTGCTTGTGGTTAGGTCCTGCACATTGTTAAACGTTATCACTGTGCATTCATTACGCACATTAAACTGTTAAACTTCCGCTGTTAGACCTTTTATCTTAAATTTGCTGTCAGTGTACAATACCATAATGAGATGTCATGTTCATTGCACTGATGTGTTGTAGTCACAGAAGTTGAGTTCATCGGGCCTGAGAGCTCTTTTAAAAGAGAAACTGGAACTGAAGTACTTGTCTTCCTTCCTCTCCATTTTTCCTTTCTTATTTGGTATTTTTTTATGACTTGTCCCTGTCCTGACTCTCCTTTGTGCTCTTCACAGCTTCCACTGTTTTTTGTTTTGCCAGATACCTTTCCTGGGCGTTCCATACTTGGAAGATGTTCTGCCCATTTGCAGTCCCTCATGCGTTTTGTTTTGTTTTACAACCTTTTGTCACATGGATGCCTTCTGAGACAAAGGTGTGTGCAACTACACACTTTGTTCCTTTGGTAGTTACATTGCTCACATACTTAATGCAAAATGCTTACACATCTTGCCTGCCTAGATTGTCACGATGTAAGAACATGTTTTTCAGTAGTAACAGTCTTTTAAGTATGTTCTTCTCAGGTCTAAAAATCCATGTGTATTAATAGAACAGTACAACAATAACATTTTCATAGTGTAAAGAGATTTTGGATTTAATTTTAACTCAATTTTACTAAATATTTCCTAGGTATTGAATGAGAATTTTTCAAAAATTCTAAGTTCCCAAGATGTTTGGTAAATGTTGCATGACAGAGGTTGTTGAGCTGTAATCCATGTTTGAAGCTGTGAGATCCAGAAGGGTGTTTATTGATGATCCAATGAGATAATGGCTAAAGTGCTCTAGCTGCACTTGTTTTCAACTGCTAAAATATATTGCAGTCATAGAATCATGGAATTTTTTAGGTTGGAAGAGACCTTAAGGTCATTGAGTCCAAAGGTTAACACATCACTACCAAGTCCACCTCTAAACTATGTCCCTAAGTGCCAGATCTGAACTTTAAATACCTCCAGGAATGGTGATTCAACTCCTTCCCTGGGCAGCTTGTTAATGTCAGTATATATTAAATTATCCCTCTTGATGCTGTACTTTCTTGGATTATGCTCTATGAGTACGTTCAGAGGTAGGGGAGGCATGCCCCTAGGAAAATGCATCCTGTTAAAAATAGGATAATGTCTCTGAAGCAAGACTCTTATTTTTTTGATGCACAGCAAAAAAGAGGGGTTTTGAATACAAATCACAAAACCACAGAATTGCTATTATGCAAGATCAAACGTATTGTCTATCTAAAACTATTTCTCTTCTTTTAATACTTTCCTGTTTTGTATACAATAGTTCAAAAGAAGAAAAATGTTCTTATTATAGAAAGTTTCATTTAGAGAAGGAATATTCCCCTTTTCAGATAATCACCTGTGTATCCCTGTCTGATTATCCTTCATGTCTGTTATTTGGGCAAGTTGACAAGAATGGTAATGGCGTTTTCTAATCTGATCTTCACTGGAAAAAATAGTCTCTAGTGTAAATTCAAGGGTTAATTGGAGAAGAGAGGGAGCGTTTTAGCCCAGCAATTAACTATTGCTAATTCCATCAACATTTCTTTTAAGAGAGTTAAGCTTAAGAAAACTATTTTGCTTCCAGTAGTGTTATGAAAATTTGTCATTACAAGTCCTTGGAAGTTTTCTCTTATGTATATTTTATCTTCTGTTAGGGTTATTAACCCTTGACAATTCGCTGCTGCAATACTTCCAAGTTCTATATATAAAAATTGATATCCCCTCTTCACCTTCTAGCAACAGCAGAAAGTGATTTTATAAGACATTAGCATAATGGAACCTTTTCAATAAAATGATAAATTGAGCCCATTTCAGAAAACAGAACACACACTTGATAATTTATTGCAGCCAGTGCCATGCTGGAGACCTCATTCATATCATATGCTTTTAACACTGATGAGAATGGTGCCATTTTCCCACATTTTACCATCACACCTTGCATGTCTGTGAAATTAATTTGAGAGGAAAAATGTAAAAAATGCTCTTTTCTAATAGAGGCTAAAGCTCTTCCGGGAATGCTGATCTTTAAATGACATAATTATCTCTCATGAACATGTCTAATTACTTTATTGTTTTTAAAAGCCTTCCATGTTAATTGAACAGTAGCATTTGCTGACTCCCCTGTGTCAAGGGGTGGGGTGGAACAGGGTTGTGTTCTTACAATATATTTTGATTGTTTATGGGGGACAACGTGGATGGACTTGCTTCTGCAAATACATCACTTGCATCTTTATACCACCAGCTGGAGGTGACATTTGTAGGTGGAAAATGTTCTGTACTGATTAAACAGAACTATGTATTTTATGTTTTCCAGAATAATTGTTGACAGGAATTTATTGCTGATGCTACTAGGAAAAATAGGAAAGTAACACATAGGAAACATCTCTTATGCATAAAAACATGATAATAGAGTTTTAGGGTGATTCTTTTTTGACAGGAAGAGTCCAATTATGAAGCACAAGTAAGAATCATGAAATCATAGAATGGTTTGAGTTGGGAGGGACCTTGAAGATCATCTGGTTCCAACCCCTCTGCCATGGACACCATTCACTAGAGCAGGTTGCTCAAAGTCCCATCCAACCTGCCAGGGTTGGGGCATCCACGACTCCTCTGGGCAACCTGTTCCAGTGCCTCACCACCTTCACAGTAAAGAATTTCTTTCTTATATCCAATATAAACCCACCCTCTGTTATTTTAAAGCCATTCTCCCTTGTTGTATCACTGCATGCCCTTGCAAAAACTCCCTCCCCAGCTTTCTTGTAGTCCCCTTTAGGTATGAGAATGATACTATAAGGGCTCCTGGAGCCTTCCCATCTCTGGGTGGAACAACCTCAATTCTCTCAGCTTGGCTTTATAGGAGAGGTGCTCCAGACCTCTGATCATCTTCATGGCCTTCTGGATCCACTCCAACACATCCACATCCTTTTGTTGGGGATCCCAGAACTGGATACATGACTCCAGGTGGGGTCTCATGAGAGTACAGGGGGAGGATCACCTCCCTTGCACTGCTGGCCATGTTTCTCTTGATGCAGCCCAAGATATAATCAGCTTTCTGGGCTGTCAGCACACACTGCAGGTCATCTTCTCATCCACCAACGCCCTCAAATCCTTCTCCTCAGGGCTGTTCTCAACCCACGCCCAGCCTCTACTTGTGCTTGGGATTGCCCTGACCCACGTGCAGGACCTTGCACTTGGCCTTGTTGACCTTCATGATGTTTGTGTAGGCCCATCTCTCAACTGTGTCAGGGTCCCTCTGGATGGCATCCCTTCCCTCCAGTGTCTCAGCTGCACCACAGCACTGCACCATTGTCCGTGTCACCGACAAAGGTGACCCCTGAGGAACACCACTTGTCACTGGGCTCCACCTGGGCATTTCTTCATTCTACCTGTCCCTGCCTTTGCCTTCTGCCACTTGGGTGGTGCGGCTGGAGCACCTGCTGGTGATAAAAAAGTTACTGAGTACCTCAGTCTTCTCCATGTTCTGGGTAACCAGTTCTCCCATTTCTTTTCTGAGCAGACCCACATTTTCCCTAGTATTCCTTTTATCACTGACCTACCTATAGAAGCTTTTCTTGTTGTCCTTGGTGTTCCTGAACACATTTAATTCTATCAGGACTTTAGCTGTCCTGACCTGGTCCCTGGCTGCTTGGACAACCTCTGTGTATTCCTCCAAGGCTGCCTGTCCTTGCTTCCACCTTCTGTAGGTTTCCATTTTGTGTTTCAGTTTATCCAAGAGCTCTGTATTCATCCATGCAGGCCTCCTGACTTCCTCTGTGTTAGGATTCATCACTCCTAATCTTGGAAGAGATGATCCTTGAATATTAACCATTTTTCTTGTTCCCCTCTTTGCTCCAGGGCTTTATCCCATGGCATTCTAAGAATGCCTAAAGTTCATTAAAAAAACAGTAGTTGCTGCCACTGTGAAGCTTGGTGCTTGCACTACATGGTCTCTGTTATGAGCTCTTAGCACTCAAGATGACAGGAATCAAAGTCTGTGCTCAAGTCATGTGCTCAACATTCATTAATGTCATTGGGAGCTCTGTGCACACAGCAAGGACATTGGGAGAACAGACCTATTAAAAAGGCTTGATCTACAGAAAGTAGTTACATGGAAGAGATTAAGAAATTATGTTGATAGTAGAAGGTAAAAAAATAGCTTTGCAAAACACACCCTGCTTTCTCCTTATAAATACAATAATTTCAGTAGGACTAAATTTGAACTTCTGTGAAAGAAAAAGATCACTGTATTTCGCAGGGGAAGACAGATTCTCTGCTTTTGGTTTTTGTTTTGTTTTTTGGGTTTTTTTAAAGAAAACTGGTCATTATAGGAAAATGGGCAATTAAATCAGAAGTTCTAATTCATATTCACAGAAAAGCAGAGTTAAAGTCAGTGAATGCTCCTGCATTGCTGTGCCAAAAGCTGTTAGGATTTTACCATCAGCTTTATTTTGGTGAAAATTTCATGTTTTCACCACTACATGAGTGACCATTGTTAGCGGTGCCAAGGTAGTGACCTTCATGTTCATTCACACTTCTCTTCACAGACTGCCAGCTGGGATTTCAGTTGGTTTTATTAATTCTTTGGGCCTCTGGTTTTTTGTCTTTGTGTTTGTTTGCTTCTTTCTTTCTTTTAGAGACTATCTAATAATAGAAACAGATTCTCTATCAGCTTTATGTGGATTTTGAAATACCCTTCAGTGCAGGGTTTCTTTCCTCCTGCTCTCAGGTACACTGAACCTTTTGCTTAAACCTTCTTCCTCCTTAGACACTGGTCTTGAAACAACACTGCCTACATTATGCCAAGCAATTAAGATTTTGTTAAGTTGGAGCAGAAGAGAAGATGCATATTTAGCAACGTCTATCATTGCTTGTAATTGATAAATATTTTCTGCAAATTTCTAAAATGTTGGTATTCTATGGGTTCTATTGGCCCTGGACAGAAAGCTTGACCTAGATAGGTTACAGCATTTGTGATCACGTTATCAAACCGAAAGGAAAATAAACTAAGAAAATGTTTTCCTTGATCTGCCTTTCACATATGAGACAGAATGCTACAGTGGCCTGCAAGTGAAACTGTTTGGAATATCTCTCAGCTGGATTACATGTGCTGTGGCACCAATTTTTTGTGCAACTACTGTCTCAGAATCAGTTTTCTTAGTGAGGTATCCAGGATCTAGAAGTTCCTATTTAATTGTTAATCTTGAGATTCAAAATACCATTTTTGAATGCTAGTTCAGAAAAAGATTAATCTTTTTATGCACTGATACACCTGAAACGATATCTTACAAGCCTATCTGTACTGTTGATACCTGTGTGAGTATTCAGCCTTAGGTCTTGAGAACATGACAGATTCCCTGAATATATAATATATTTTCAGTTATATATTATTAATATATTAGCAGTTACAGTCAACTACTGACATAACTGGTATTTGCAAATGAATTCTTCAGATTCAGTTTTGACAGTTTATCTACCTGTAATGTTTTCTGCATTTCTGGAGTAGAGTATCTGCAACTATGTTTCCACTTAAAATGCAAGCCCATGTGGTAGAGATATATATATATATATGTAGTTATGTTCATATTTTAACTATCCTCCCACTCAGCAAAACACAGATTGAAATATCAAAGGTGGCAGCTGCATCCTGGAGCAAAGTGCCTCAGGGGTCCTTGAAAGCCAACATGTTTGCTGAGCACCATCAGTCTCTTTCCAGCTTCCATGATGCCCTGCTGGTGCAACAGTCAGTTCTGTGGGTCTTGAAATTTACCTGTCAAAAGACAGGAATAGAGAAAAAGAGACATGTGGATATGGAAATGGGGTCTTCATGTGCAGGGTGGGGGAACAGAAGGACATCATGCTCCAAGTTGAGCCTGTTCGTCGTATACTGTACCCATTAATGTTCAGCTTTCTGCAACACTGCACAACTTGGTCAAGGATTTTTTTGTAAGCCCTGGTATCCTGGTTTTCAGTGCTGGCTGACATTTTTTTATTGCCTTTTTGCTATGGAGGTGGTTTGACCAAAATTTTAAAAGAGATCAAAAGTTCACTTGAGCAATTAAAGTACCAGGAGCCACAGTTCCTCCTTTTATTCACCACAGTTTGCTTTTTAGCTTTGTCACACAATAAATACTCGGCATATATTACTGGAAGAAAACTCTAGCTGGCAACAGTCGGTTTCTGATTTAAAAGTATATCACTTGGCAACTGAATTTTTATCTATTGAAACTCTTCCCTTATAATTAGCCTCCACTACTATTTTTTGGAGTAGCTGAATCAAACATCAATAGTCTTTTAAATGAAGTCTCTGCTAGAAATATGGCCAAGTGAAGGTCATGATTAACATTATCAGGGACTTTTCCCAAGCAAATTTTAGTTGTCTTCAAAAGAATGTTGTATTTATGTGAGATGGTTTAGGCCAAATTCAGGGAAACGTCCAAAAGGAACGCCTCCTCAAAGGAAGTCAGGCCACAACCATCCCTCCCCCCAACCGGGTTCAGGAAAAAACAAATTTTCCTCAGAGGAATGTGAAGGAGAAAATAAAAACTATTTATTTAACAAACACACAGGAAGATAATAATAATAATGCTAAATAATAAAATCTCTCGCTCTGGAGAGACAACCTGAAAGATTTTAGAGTCCTTCTGTGGGTGCGGTCTCTCTCCTCCTCCTCGGAGCTGGGTTNCAGAGCCGAAAAAGCTGGCTGAAACGCCAGAAGCAGTGCCTCCCTGCTCCTCAGCCGCAGCAGCAGTAGCTAATCTCTGTGTCCTTGAAGCACAAACTGTTTTGAAAAGTTCGCTCAGTTTTTTTTTTCTCTGTCTCTTGCACCCAGTTTTAAAGGCACAGAAAGGCTCAGGAATCATGACTGGGCATAAAGCAGTGATAGGGGATACAACAGCATAAAGTCACCCCAAGACATTATGCTAATAATAAGGAAATAAATAGCAAAATCTCCACTGTCTTCAACTGTGAAAGGTTGAGACCTAAATTCCTGATTTGATGCAGATTAGTGATTATGGGTATTGCATTTTTTTCCTTCTTGATACCCAAAATGGGGTGAATAGCTATAGATCATCTTATCCTGGTTCCTAAGCCCCGTAACATTGTTCATAGTAATTTTTAACTTGTTAGGAACATAACAATGGCCGTAGCTGAGCTAATATTTGACTCATCTTGATCAATATCTTTTTTATAACTCTAACCATTGTGAAGTATTTAGGATGGAGATGCAAAAAATCTGTTTCAAACAGAAATCCTACCATTCCTGAACATTTTGTCTCCAAATTTGGAACAGAAATTTTTCAGGTACACTAAATCTAGCAGTATAAATGTGAACAAACACATTTTATATCTGCTGCCCAGGCACAAAGAATCTGTGTCTGACCAGCAATTTGTAGATTAATAAAACATCTTTATGAAACATTGCCATATCTAAAAATAGCTAGCATTCTGCTTTTCTGCACAATCTCTTCCATATTTCATTTTACTATCCCTATTCTCCTGTAGTTCCCTCTGGAGTCTCTTTCTCTGGCTAAATGGCTTGTAAGTATACTATAAATATGGCAGAACTGCAGGGCTGATTAGCTCCTGCACAGATGCATAGTAGAACAGGAATCTGCATTAGGTACTGGAGATGTAGATATAATATCTTGATTGTTTCCTAGATTATCATAATTCTTCAAGAGAGTCAACTAGAGATCAAATGCTTACTGATAAAGGAAGTAGGGAGGCATTGGAATAAAATCTTGTCTGTTAGAGTCTGCAGGAATGTCTTCTACTTTATAGTTTGAGTTGGGAATTCAACACTAGAAAGGAGAACCCCTCCAGCACATAACTTTGTCAAACTGTGAAAGCATTGTACGAACCGAAAAAAAACCAAGCCAGCTTTCTTAGGTTTATGTGAGATGTCAGAAGGGGAACAGGCTTTTGTAGAGATTAAGAGGTACGAAGTACATCTCAAGTTGAATGTACAAAATAGTCTTTAAGCATTTCTGTTTAACTTCAACAAAACCATTCTACAAAATCAATTTGCTTAATTGATTGGCATGGCACCCCAGGGAACAACTGAGAGTTCAGCTGGCAGCCTCTGGTTTGGTGTCACACTAATTGGGAGTAGGGTAACAAGCAGCTGCTAAAGCTCTGTGTTGTACATAGCTGGTGAGGAGTGGAAGCTCTACAGGTCGTACAGTAGGAATGCAAACATGGGGCAGAGGGTGCTTTCCTAAGTTGACAGGTTGAAGAATGATAGCAGGACGTGGCTTAAATTAATCTTGAGCAGAGAATTACTATACAATCTAGTCTCTAAAATGCAAGGAACATTTAATACTGATGTCACATTTGAAGACACTGTACATACAGTATAAAAAATATCTAATAATTGATGAATCAGAGAACATATTGGTCAATGAACCATATGTATATTGATAATATCTCTTACCGAGAAGGCTCACAGGGCCTGCAAATTACTACATTCTCACTTCATCATAGGTTTTCATTAAGGGAAAAAGGGGTAATTAAAAGTTGTAATGACAGATATCTACTTAGAAGCTTCATCTTGAGTTATTTTGAGTATTTAAACATTGGATTAATTTATTCTGATAGAGAAGCCATTTGATTCCTTCCAGATAATAAAGTGTGTTTTCCTGTTGTTTATGAAGATGATCAAGCCAACAGGTTTATCTGGCTGAAGCTGCCCCAGATGATCTCTCCAAAGTGCAATGTGGAAAGTTCATGAGCTGAAGCTCAAAGGTTTCCTATGTAAATTATGTATCTTGGCATGGCAAGGGGGATCGCTAGATCATAGGTACCATCACCTCTCTGTGAGGAATTTTTAGATGTGTTGAGCCATCTGTAAGAGTTGCAAGGATAGGATTAGTTGATATCACTGTTTCAAAGTCTGAGACTATTATTTCCATGTTTCTTATCAAATAACAGATGTAGATGCTCAGCAGACTGTACATGTAAACATGTCAGTGAGGATTACTATGATTCCATTTTCTGCACATTTAACTTTAATGCGATGCATCTTGCTGCCTTTCAGCTAATCTGTGGATGGGGAATTCTGTTGGTTAATGCAGAGCCAGAGGAGCTTTGAGGTTCAAGCTCTGAGCTTAGAGTGCATTCTGTCTTTCTCTCTGTCTGTCTTTCCTTCTTTTCCTGAAATACTTTGTTCTTTGTTTTCCTTCCTCTTCAGAAGGAAGTTAGCTCTTAGCATGTGTTACAACTGAATTGCTTTAAAGATTTTAATTGCTGTTTACTGCCCATTGCTTCAATACCTGGTCTGGTTTCAATAGCCTGGAAAAACTGTATCTCTTCTTCCCAAACCCTTTTGCTCAATGGTTTAAAGAGATAAAGAAACCTCTTGACTTAGGTTTGTATTTTCAAAACTGTCTTCTAAATGCAAAAGGGTGTTGCTGAATATCCAGCATCCCTGTTTAGAGCATATGTGAACAATGTGTGAAATTCTAAACAGAACTTGTTCTTAAAATCCATTCCTACTCTTTACAGTCCTGGTGCATTATATAAACATGATGCAATGACCATGCCATTATGTTGAGATAACAGAGCATGGTAAAGTGCCATTTTCACACAATCTTTTCCATTTTTCTGGACAAGTCTTTAAGAGAAAGATTGTCAATATATGTGTTTCACTTGTAAAACCAGCTAAGGAACTTCCTCAAAATATTACTTTTACTGAAATAATAAGTTACTCATGTCATTGAATAGCACATTTCAGAAACTAAATAGTTAATTTTAAAAGTACTGGTACTGGTATTTTCTGTCTGTATTGGAAAACATTGTATCAACTGAGTTATAGATACACCTTTCCTGAGCCATTTTCCATCTCTCTTTCATTTCTAAGAGAAGTAAATTGTCATTAAAATTCTTGTTCTGTGGGAGCTTCAGAGTGAGGAGCCTGACATGCAGGGCATTGAAAATGAAAAGAAGTACCACAGGTCATTCGAAAAGACAGTTTCTGTGGTACACTGTTGTTGTGCAACATTTTATGACACACTGAAATGTTAGAATAAAGGCCCTAGCAAGTTATTTAGTACATTAATGGACAGTCCTGTGAAGGATGTATCTGTGGAATTTATGAATGCAAAGAAAAGATAGATTTGCATGTGTTACTGAAAATGGAGCACATCATGGGTTTTTACAGCTTTTGTACAACACTGTTTTCTAGGGTGGGTTTTTTTTTGTTTTGTTGGTTTTTGTTTGGTTGGGTTTTTTCCTTCTCGATTCCTCTCTTAATAATTCCTAGCATTCAATTTACTTTTTTGGTTGCTACTGAGCATTGAGCTGACGTTTTCATAGAACTAGCTATTAGAGCCCCAAGATCCTGTTTTTGTATGGTAATAACTAGTCAAGACCATCACTGTTTGGGTAAAATTATTTTTCCTGTGTTCATCACCTCACACTTATCTACAATTAATTTAATTTTTCATTTTACTATTAGTCACTCAGCATCCTGCAGTCTTCAATGTGTTTTTTCCAGTTGGCCTTAATTTTTACTATCCTGAAAAAAATCATCTCACCAGCAAACTTTGTCACTTCACTGTTCATTTCTCTTTTTCTGATGGTGAATACTCAAGTCCTGGAACATTTTTCCTTTGGGACTGTACTGAGAAAACTGATCATGTATTCCTGAACTTTTATTTCCTGTATTTTAACTATGTATTTGAACACAAGAGAATTTTGCTTTTCATTCAGTAACAATATAATTTCTATTAAAAAACAGCTGCAAAAGACTTTTTTTAATCACAGAATCATAGAATTATTTGGGTTGGAAGGGACCTTAGAGATCATCTAGTTCCAATCTCCTTCCATGGGCAGTGACACCTTCCACAAGGCCAGTTTGGTCAAAGCCCCATCCAAGAAGGCCTTGACCACTTCCAAGGATAAAGTTTTAGTACCTTGAATAAATCAGTTATCTTCCATGCTACCTCGTTATGTATTCCTTGGATGCTCTGAAAAACAAACTTTTCCAGAATGTTTTGTATTAGGGTGACAGACTGTAACAAAGCTAACAGCAATACTGTGGCTGCTGGTTTCCAGCCTTTAATAGTTGTAATTACTATTGATATGTTAGCTTACTTATGTCTGGACAACATAAGTTGAGTAGAGCTGGCATTTTTGGGACACTGGAAGTAATTAGGGAACTAATACAGAAAAGCAACTCAGTAGGAATAGCAACTATTTTGACTTCTTCAACCTCCCTCCCTCCTTGTGTGTTTAGCTAGTTGTGTCAAAGGCCAGCTGTGAAATGGGCAGTTGTGTAACCTTGGGTCAGACTTTTATCAATAGAGCTGTGGGAGAAAGCTGCTGGAAGCCTTGTCAGAGGTTTTCACCTCACACATCCTCAGTGGGCCCGCTGGCCCAGGAGTTACATTTAAGCTCAGGTCCTTATTTTTGTTCCATCCCTGGGCTATGTTTTGAAGTGTGCTGTGTCTGGATGTATATCTTGTATATTCTTGTTTCTCTGGCCTGACCTGGAAACAGCCTTGTCCTTATGGATGTTCTTGATGACCACTGGTTTAATTTTCAAACATTTCTTAGTTTATTTGCTGAAACTATGCTCAGCTGGATCTGCTGCTCATCCTGAAGCCTACACTGCATGATCTGTGTGCAGGTATAATCTAGAAAAGGCAGAAAAGTTTTATAAATGTGTGCATCCACACCCATGGGTCTGAGGAGGAAAGCTATGTACTCTGTGAAATCTTTTCAGGCAAGGAAGAGTGGTTAAAACCAAAAGTTTAAAGGCAGAACATACCAGTTGTATTTTTGCAAAGTAAGTGGGATCTTTTAAGTAATTTCTCTTTTTTGGGGTGCAGAAGTGCAACCTCCACACTTTTTTAAACTTAGCTTTATGTGGAAATTTTCACTAGTTTGAGCCTTCTGGATTTATACTTCAGATGTTTTTCTTCCTACTGTGTTGAATCAAGCAAGGTCCTTAAAGTGAACACAGTTAGAAAAATCCTTTTTTTTGTTCACTTCTAGCTGTGTATTTTTCATTATGTGGGTGCAAATTGCTAAAATAGTCTGAGGTCTCTGACAGTCAGTTTACATTTTACAAATTACAAGTAGTCTAAATGTAAATATAATGGAATCTGAAACAATACTAGCTTTATGTAGTTTTCAATCTTTTGAAAGATTTCCTGTAGCTGTTTTAAATAGGTGATTATAGGAAAGACTCAGTAATCATTATAATCTATACGAAAATGCAGTTCAAATTAAAACAGTAGGTTCGCTACTAATATCCCTATTTAGATTTTATTCACTTAAACAGTCGTAGAGATGATAATGGGTGTTTTGACTGATTAGAGATTTCAGAAACAAGTCTATAGTCATTATGACTAATGTTTTCTCATTAACTAGTCATGCATATCAAAATAATTGGTCTGTGCTATCACTAACATGTACAAAGCTCCCACAGCATGGTCATCATTAACAACACAGAAATAAGGAAGTAATTCAGGTCCTAAGGAGCTTAAAAACCTCGATGGGGAGACAGTACAAAACACTGGGATACGCATCAGAGAAAGCTACTTCCCCTTTTTTGTATAAAACACTAAAGGGAGAGGACAGTTTTAAGGCTTTTTTTTTATGATGTGATATTTGTGAGGAAATTAGCTTTGAAGAGGTAGAAAAGAGAGAGTGTGTCTCATTGGGGTGAGAAGACAGGTCCTGACTCAGATCATAACTGAGAGGCCTTTTGTATTCATATAGTCCTACTTTTTTTTTTTTTTTGACCATTTTTTTGACCAGTAAAGGGAACATAATTAGATGAACCCCACAGACAAAACCATCAAGATTTTCCTAAAACTAGCCTGTAATAAATAGCTTTATATGATAATATTTGGAAGTGAAAACTGCAAAATAAGGTTTGTTTTCTGAATTCTCATTAAAGTTTTTAAAGTTACATACAAAAGGTGTGTGTCTCATATATTTACTATATGGTTGGTTCTGCAGCAATTGTAGTGGTTACTGGCACCGTGTCATAATTACATTCTTTGTTAATATTGATACACCAGAGCTGGTGCATAAGAGAGACTTCCTGTGTCTTTCAGTTTCTCTTTGAAAAGGGGTCCAAGGGGATGCAGTGTCAGCCAAGGCCCATGGTAATATAGTCAGTGACATGAACAAGTCAGTAAAGAGCTTAATGCTGGCCATCAGTGTTGTACTGTAAGCTGACTTACAGCATTTGCATTTTTAATTAAGTCTTTGTTTTGCCTGGTGGTGTTTCTCAGGACATGCACCTAAATGATGCAACTGCACTTTGTGAGAATGGGATCAGCACATCTGCATAAAATGGTGAACAGGTTGCTAAAAATCTCCATTTAACACATTCCTTCTAAAATCAGTGCATTCCTCTTGTCGAGTTGTGCCTTTCCAGCTTTCTTGCTATAGCAGATATTTCTAAAGTTATTCTGTGTCTCTGAATAGATCTGTGCTGCTTAACTGCTCCAACCCATTATATTATAAATTCGTTTCTTGTGTTTCAAATTTGTGCGCAGGGAATGTGTTTGGGGGGACTTTTTATATTCATGAAAACGGAAAACAAAATTGAAAGTGCTAAGAAAAATGAATATTGAGCTAATGTAGTCTATTTTTGCACAGAGCAAATATCAAGCTAATGCATAAGATTTATCCTCTATAGTAAATCAGCAATATGTCTCATTTTAGGCCTCTCCTATGACTACTATTTTTTACTGCAGTATTCAGTCATGTCGATTTATGCCATACTATCCTGTGAATATTTTGCAGACTATTATCAATAAAATAATTTTATCTTTGGGTCCAGATGGAATGAGCTTAGAACACAAAGCAGACAGAGAGCATGATTCCTGCCTCAAGTGCTTTAATGCTTGAAATAAATTTTAGTCCTTGGCACAAAATGTGAGACAGGGACACAAGACATCAGGGAGTGGAGGACTGGATCAGGAAAGGCATCAGCCAATTAACAAATTGTTTTATGCTGTAAGGGCTCATGTACTCAACAAGGTGATTCTGTTTAGCTGGAAGGGTTTCATTAGAGTCATGCCAGGAATCATTTTGGAGTGTAGGAATAAACTCGGACAGTGAGCAGTGGCACCACAGAACTACTCAGGATAAGCGTGAATAGAAGCAGCAGTTTCAGTAGTCCCATTAGACAGACCACACACAGAATTGGAACAATGGGAGAGGACTGGTGATAACAGAATAGATAACAGGCTCTAGTCTCCCTTCCTGCTCTTGAGACCAAGTCAGGAATAAGTGGCTGAAATCATCTTGTTTATTGTGGACCTCTACTTGCAATAGCATTCTTGCTTACTTAAGTCATATAGCATTCCCTTTGAATTGTGCTAAAGGCACTGACCTTATTGACTGATCTGCTGATCCTGCATAGAGGAGCTGCCAAAAGTAAAATTAAGTCACTTGCAAGTGACTTAAGTGCCCCCTCTCATATGCAATACCATAGTTTAGATTTTTGTTGTGGGTTTTACATCAAATCAAGTCTAATCCAGACGTGCTCTCAGTTGCAGTAACCAGAGCCTCCAGCAAAATACGAGTGAATGGATACCCAGATGTCCAAAACTTTGTCATATTAAGTTTCACCTCTCAACATTGTACCATATATTAAATATTCAGCATAAGCCTTTTTTTCTTTAATGTAACTATTTTGATCTCGGAACTGTGTTTTAGACTGATTTGAGAAGTGTGCTCTCAGCCTTTTCAGTTGCGCTTATTCACATGAAAAGTGCGTTAGTGTGTGAATGTATAGGTGTGTGTCATTTTTCCACAGAAACTGAATTTGATTTAAGTTCTGTAATACTTTATGTTCTGCCATGGTGGTTAATACTTTCCAAGGAAGTGAAAAACACTTGATAGATCAGTTGACTAAAATTAGTCACTTGATAGTGAAAACACTTGATAGATCAGTTGACTAAAATTAGTTTTCGATACATCACTGATATACTCTTATGTGGCTTATGTTTCTGAAAAATTGAAAAAGTGTTACAAAATTTCTTCTTTCAATGGTTTACATCTTCTTTGTAGACATCTGCACGCCTTTTCTTAGAAAAAAAGTTTTTGGATGACACAGTTCTCTGAGGTTGAGTTTTGGAAACTCAAATTATATTTGAGTTACATTTATATTATATTAGAGCATGTTTAAATCAGGACAGCCATGAATAGGTAGAAAATGTAATTGATTGGCATTTTGCATTGGCAGAACACAGGGTCTGACCCTTTACTGTGTGAGGGATGTGTAAAAATAAAGGAAGTCAGCCATGTTTAAAAATATTATTCCAGGTCATATTTACTGTGGTAATGTACATGTGGTTCAAATGTACATAAAACACTGGTGCATAAGAGAGACAGGCACTCTTAATGTCATGAATGTAGGGAGAAACAAGAGAATAGGGAGAAAGACAGTGAAAAACTTTTCATCTCTAAGGGATTGCTACCGATTCTGAAGTTCACCGCTGTTAATGGGTCAAATCTCCTCTTGATATTGAGAAATTTCTGTTTGAAACTTTATTCTGGTCTCATTTCAACTTCTGATGATAAGCTTGAGTCTCTGAACTTGGAGCTGTCCAGTACAGATTAAAACCATGCCAGGGATATTCCAACATTTTGTAAGGAATAGCCATAGCTATTCTAAAAAGTGCTTCACTCAAAACAGTGATCATCATTGCCTGTGAAATCAAATTCATTAGCATTGCCCTGGGCTTTCACAATTCTCTGCATATCACATTCTGTTTCATAGTTCCACAGAACAGAACGCGTTTCATTTCATTTTCCTTGAAAATTTACTTGGCCTAATATCTTGGCAGCAGTTTGCAGACTTTGCTAGGTTATAAGGCTGCCAGCAAGAATAAAGAACTGGCTTCCAGTCTTCCATGAATAGACGTAAGTTTGCTAAATTAAATATTTGTTTTCTTTTTGTGATATCAGTCAAGCTCATCTTCTAAGCTTCATCTAAAGAAATTTTCATGCAATTTGACCTCATAAAAATTGCAGCTAGACAATTTTAGACTAGAAGTGAGATTCAAATTATGGAGGACTACGGTAATTAATGTCATACATCACTTGCCAAGGATTTCAATTGGTGCTCACCAGTGGTAAGCTCTGGATGCATTTTCAAGGAGTTATAGTGTAGTTCACCTGTACTTCTTGATCAAGAAGTAGGAGTTGCTGGAAGGTGTTAGGAACTAGACCAGGGAAGATAAGATGATCACAAAGCTGTCTTCAGAACTTAAAATTCTTTTAACTTATCACTTATAGAGTCAAATAGAAAGCTTTCATGACAGTTTGCTACTGATTTTCAGTATACATCAAAAGTGGTTGTTTACTGTTTGTTTGTTTTTGCTCTTGACAGGTGCAGCAAGTTACAACAGTTTTTATGTTTTTTGCAAAGATTTCTGCCAAGCTGTGAAGCCTGGAAAACTGAGGGTCCGCTGCAGTGTGTGTAAACAAGGAACCCTGACGTTGGCAAGGGTAAGCTTTTTTGGATTTGTTTCAAGATTCTGGGGTATATGGAGATGATATAACTAGTCTTTTCTATTTGCATACATATGGCTATGTATATATGTAGTCCTACTTCTTTTTTTTCTTGCTGTTTATAGCTGAGAAGAGCAATTCAAAGGATTTTGAAAATGTCACTCACTTATTTCCATTATTTGGAGCATATACAAGGAACATCATGCAGACTACAGCTCCAGTCCTTGAAACACATACTTAGCTCTTTATTTTAAGGACTAATGATTAACCTGATTGTATTTACAATTTATAGAACTACATGTGTGCTAAAAAGATGGGATGATAGATGTTTATTCAAAGCTTGGAGCTGTTGTTAAGGCCACAGAAAGACCTGAATTCAGATCTAAGTTGTGAACATTGTCAGCTAAGGCCAGAAGGTTTTGAATGGATGTATAGTTGAGAATATTAATCCTTCCAGTTGCAGCATGTAAAGTCAAGGTAGAGTTACTGTTCTTAGGCAGAAAACCGGTAAGAGATCTCTCAAGTTTGGTTTGCACCCTAAATTGAGAGAGTGTTGGAGAGTGACTTGAATGTGTAGTAGTCTGAAGTTTTAAAGGGTTTTTTTTGTCTGAGTGCTCCTAAATTTCATTGGTTATGTTACTGTTGAATGAGAGTCCTTCCTCTCTCCTGAATCAGTGTTTGTCAACCACGTTTATGTGAGAAGCTTATGTTTTGAAGAAGACTGAGACATACCATTCCATAGCTTGGGGAGGGAACTTCCATATTTAGCCCACATTCAAGTGTTTAAATTTGTCTTTTGCTGTGGTTTAAAGTTTCAGCTTTGTGTTCTCGATGTGCCATTGTGCCTTAATGTCTTTACATGTAATAGCAGTGTAAAAAAAATAGCAATTAAAACCCAAGGTCCTCTCCTTGGAAAGAACAAACCATATGATGCTTATACACATCTATTTCAAAAAGCCACAACCACAATCCCCCTCAAGCTTCGTGTGCTATTCCTGGATTAACCAACTATCTCTGATTTATTTCAGAGGCTTCAAAGTGTTGCATTCTGTGGTGTTCCAGATGAACACATCTAAGGGGTTTCTTTTTCTCTCAAAATTTGTATTTAAATATTGGTGATTAGTATAGGCTTGAATCACATATAATCAAGACAGAAGACACCATGAATGTACATTTCCAGTGGTAGGATGGATAAAAACACAGACAATATTGTATTCAGCTTGAATACATGAAGTCAGTGCTGCAGAAAGACATTGCTGTTATCAATAGATGAGTGTGAATCTTGTAGATTCTGTTTGCATCACACAACATGAGTCCTTTGCTAGACTCAGCAGCTTCCTTCAGCAGGTCCACTTTTGGAAATGATGACTTTCTCATCTGTGCTGTTTGATTTGGGGTCATTACATTCCTAGTATTAAATAAAACTAAATAAATTTCCAAACTTTTCTGCTTTTACAGTATCTACTAAACACTGTTCTTCAGTTTGGAGACTTAAAAAAAACCCCAAAAAACACCAACTCTGTATTTTCTCCCAGAAATTCCTCATAACTCCATGGTAGAAATGCTATATTAAAAAGTTTCAGTGTGGTATACCTATAAATAACTTCTGATTGCCTGGAATGTACGCAGGTCTATATTCTTTTGGCAAATACGGGGTCAATGACACAATAAATATATGCAGGCTGATAAATTCAATTGAATGAGCAGATTACAGCTGCTGCTTTTTTCTATTAGCATATTTTACAGTACATATGAAAAGAAAGTAGCTGGAAACTTGTAGTGGAAGCTGCTCCAATTTTCAAGGTTGATTCAAAAAATCCCAGCTTCAGTAGACTTGAGAAGGTACTTCAGCATAAAAGTACAGAAGAGGAAAGGGAGATATCTTCTGGAGAGTTAAAATGATAATTTTATTCTGTTTCACTTTTCAAATAATGCTTGGCTGTGAAAATAATTTGCACGTAAGGTTATTGATACCTTCTCCCCAAAACAAAGAAAATCTGTTATCATTCTTTTCCTCTCGAATTGAAGCAGAGCACAGGAGTTAGGAACAGTGAGTGTGCTGTCTCTGCAGTTTGGGCTGGCAGTCCTCTGGGCTTCCAAAGTGCAGTGTTTGCAGTATGGGCACTCTTAATGTCATGAATGTGCCATGCAATAGTCAGTTTGTTTTACCAACACACAGCATCTATCTCACTCCTGTGGTTATAAAGAGTAGGTGCAGATTTTGCATGTGCCTGCCCCACCTTCTTTTCTGGTCCACCTTCCAAAGAGACAGAAAATTCCAGCACGGGTGGCTTCTAATATGTACTAAAACTTATTTCTTACTGTGTAGAGACCTCTCTGTGTTAAGGCCAGGCAAAAGAGTGGCTCTCACAGCAAGTGAGTTGTATTTGCCCTGCTTTCTTCTATGCATTGTAGTCTACAGTAGGCAAAGCCTGCTGAAAAGGTTAAAAAAAGTTCAAGTTAATATATTACCCCAAACCTGCTGTCTTTCCCCACCAATCTCATTGGTCTGTACCACTGATCACAGATAGAGATCCTCTCTACTGGTACTACAGCTATTCTCCTTTTATAGGGAAATTAGTCAAAATAAAGTTGACATACACAAACTATTAAAAAAACTTGTCTTTACTACTATTCTACAGATCTGTCAGCAAAGCCACTTTTTTTTTAATCTCTTTTTCCCCCAGTCTTGGTAAACTGTGCCTGACCTTTACATGGCAACACAGCAAGTTTCTTGAGGAGCTCCTTTGTGCCATGAGCACCAAAGCATGCTGTAAGCCAGCATTTGTTACACTAAATCTTTTATTGAGATGAAAGTGAATACCTGTGTAAAACCTGCACAAAGCTTTGTGCAGCCTTCACTTACTCTACATGCTAATCCTTTGACTACCTAAGCCACAAATGACCAGCCTAATTAAATTGAGCTTTCTTTTTTCACGGTGTGTTGACTGACATTTAAAATATTACTTATTCATTTAAGTAGTTTTATTCTAAAACCATATTTAGCAGTCATGCCTATTTGCATAGCATTCTTTTAATATACGATGCTCAGAGTAGATTTATGATATGTTATTTCTATGAAATTAAAGAGCCCACTGTTTTTATTTTTACCGAAGACATCCATCTGAATATTAAATTTGTAATTTTACGGTTGGCACTTACTTGGCACTTTACAAAAATTTCATGACCTAATCCTTTATGGAAGATACATGCAGGTTAATTTAATTATAAGAAAACATCAATCACTGTAAAAATATCACATCTCCATAGTTTCTCTAATTATCAAGCACAAAGGATATCTGGAAAGATTGGAGTGTGGGAGTCTTGTGTAGGCCACCTACAGGCCTACCAATAAATTTTTTCATATAGCTGGAAAATTTTAGCAGCCATGATTCAGATAATTGGGGTATTCCTCTTTCCAGAAAAAAAACCAAAAACAAACCAAAAACCCAACAACATACCAAACAACAAAGCAACAGAAAACTCAAAATAAACAAACAAAGAAAAACCCACAAAGAAAGGCCTGATTATAGCAGTCACATTTGCAGTCCTTCTTTTGGAGCTGTAACAGTGTTAACATTCACAGTGTTAGTTCTCTAGTGAAAAGGAAAATGTGTATCTGTGAATGGAAGGCCTGATTCTGCAAACTGATATGCACCAGGCTATACACAAACCCACACTTTTCCAGTGTAACTGACTCTGTGTGTAATCCTGGTTAAAAAAGATGTGAACATTTGATTTCATATCTGTCATAATGCAGAATTCAACCAGAGTAAGAGTCTGGATTGAAGTGTGGCAAATAGACTTCGGGCCTCCCTTCTCAAGCACAGGTGCGATGGTGAGGCCATTTCTAGTGTGGGGACTTATCACTACTTGGTCATTCTTCTTCTTCTTCTTCTTGTGTCCTTCCTAGTTAGTACTGAGTTTTCAGTATATCATCCAGCACAAGCACCAAAGGAGTTTGTCATAGCTCCTTTATACTTTGCAAGTGTTCACATCATTATGTCAGACCTTTTCAGACATGGGGAGTTGTATTCAGATCTAACTCCCCCCAGCTGAGATGAGATTTCATTTCTGACACTTACAGCACATCTGGTGCATACTGTCCCATTGCTGTCCCTGCTCTCTGTGCTCCAGAGGAGCCTCCTGACTTCACAGGTTTTGTTGAACTATCTCTGCTACAGAACTGCTCTTCCATTGTTTGTCATATTAAGGATGTTGCTTACATCTATTTCTTTTCATCTTAAACCTAACAAGGAAATGGACATTTGCTGAATTTTGTTCCTCTGGAACCATGAATGGCTTGTGATTTGGGTGGCTCGTCAGCGTAGGCTGTGTGGTACATCACAGTTTTTGCACAACAGTCTTCTGAGTGCCTTTCAGTGACTGATAAATATTAGGTCATAAATGGTGTAAGTGGTCTTACTAATAGATGATAGTACAGTGTTTGGAATTTGATACTTTCAAATTTTTTGGGAAGAGAAAGATCTGTAACACAGTAATTTGCTTTGAGATCTTACTTCCTATCTCCATTTAAGCTATTTTAATAGGGTATTTTCTTTTTGATGAATATGAACTTAGCAGAGATTTTACAATAATATAAAATAAAAAGTTTATTTTTATCTCTCTTTTTAAAATATATCATTGTAAAACTCCATTCCACAGTGCATAACCTCTCACCACTGCTCATTTCAGGTCACATTTTTTTCCTGGAATTAATTACTTGTGCCCTCCCTCAGTGACAGAGAAAGGGAAGAGTACTGCTCACTGCATCAGAGCAAGGCTGACTGAAAGAAAAAGGGAGAAGTAGCACCTCTGAAATTATGTAGTCCTCCCTTCTGCTGAGTCAGCTTCTCCCCTCTGCTGGTAACATTACTGGGGTAGTATGGCAAACAGATTACAAAAAATTAATTTGTCCTTTAAAGCTAAACTGCAAAACAAACAACCGTTGAAGTGTATGTGAAAAAGTGTGATCTCATTTACAGTCTGGGGAGATATTAAAAATGTGATTGAATTCTTGAGAAGGGTAACATAGGTATTGTCTCTCCAAAATTACATGTGTTCTGGGAGGATACAAATGTTTTTGATATATATTACAGCTTACACATGACAAACCCAGTGTGTTAAAATGCTTCTATTGAATACTGTGCGTAAGAAAGTTACCATTGTAATGTGTGACTCCTTGGTCAAACTAATAAATGTGAAACAACCATTTATTGTTGGGTTCCTGCTAATGAATGTGTTAGCACAAAAATAGCTTAATTTCCCTACATTTGGCTGACAGAAGTAGTATTTACAGGAAATTGCATGTATTCAATGTATGTGCTTCTTTCTACATAAATAATGGAAAATGCCTCAATTGTGACATCCAAATTGCCACCACTGGGCACTGATGTTAATGCTGCCTTGAGAAGACTAAGCCAGAGAAAATAAGCTCTTGGAACAATTTTTCCTAGGGTTTCCACAGAATCAGGAAATCCTTCTGCATTAGTTGTATTAAGTCAGCACACTTAATTGTAAGCCTAATGTTTTTTCCTAATGAACCAGTGTTTTTTCAGAGAGAGGGAACATCTTAAATACAGATGCATTATTCTGTTGTGTAGGCCAAGCCCAGCTATGCCAGGATTCCAGAGAGAAATCAGGCATATTTTGATCTCCCTACCTGCTGCACAGGGAAATGTACTATTTTGTGCACTCATTTCTCTTATGAAGTGATCTGATGGTAACAGGGATGTTGAATATGAACTGCTGAGACTGCCATTCACACAAGGAATTTGTGTCATCCCCTCTTCCTTATTGTTCTCACATTGCTTGCAGTGACTTGGTGCACAGCATCAGCATTAAATAAATTTAGTGCTGAGCTGACTCCGAATTTGGAATTACCAGTGGAACCTTCCTAAGGATGATGGCAGGGCATCTGCAGGTCTGATTCTGCCATTGCTTACCAAGTGTCTTCACTGCTTTTAATAACATGGATATCAGAAAAAACCCCGAGATAATGCTTACATTTCTATCTTTAAAAGTCTCTTTTCTTTGATGATATGTTAGATTTTGCCAAATCCAGAGGCACCCTGGGGAGGCTGCTCCAACAAATATTCCTGGGGCCTGTTTAAGATACTGTGGCACTTAGAGAAGTAAGAAAGCTCAGCATTGGGTGGCTGAAAATTATTATTTTATAACCATTTTTATTCTTTCTTCTCCACTTCTGTCTTTGGCTCTAAGTCTCATTTCACTCTGAACCTCTTAAAGGACAGCTTCACTCTTGCACCTGTCTTACATAGTGACAATGCCATTAGGGATGGCTTCCAAAATGCTCAGCTCCATCTGAAGAGAACAGTTGGGAGGACTCAGAAGACTTGACATGGTTTTATTCAGGCTTTTAGCTACCTCTTTCATTTATTTTTAAATATCCCTTAAGAAAAATTTCATTACATTGGATGTAAATTGTAATACACAGTAAATGAAAACATATACTTGATTTATGAAAAAAAAATCTCATCCATTTTAAAAGACAGGAACAGCAATTCTTTCATGCAAAATAAACTTGGCTAAGGAAACAGTTTTTCCTCTTTGTTGAAAAAATAATGTAAGTTCTTCTTTTATTTTAATAGGATAAGAAAGTATATTTTAACTCCTAATTCTATTAGAAGCTCTGAGATATCTATGCATGATTTATAATATTTATTGCAGTACGTGTTTTCAGTGAGGTTACACGTTATAAAGTGTCTTAAAAGCTAGAAAAAATACCATTGGAAAGAGGGAAAATGACTTCAGTATTATGTACTGCTTCAAGTCATGCTGTGAAATAAAACTGCTTTTTAATGTGAAGCCTAGAGTGAGTTTCTCCAGCCTGGGTGACAAGAGTCATAAATGAAAAGGAAAACAGTTACCAAATTTACTTTCAGATAAGACTTTTACATGAGTTTCTGAATCAAATGTCTAATAAACCCTTTTGCCAGAGAGGATAGATTTATGCCTAGTAATACAGATGGTGTTCAGTGAATCTTGTCCTTGCAGTTGCTGTGATATCAGGAAGCACAGACTCACAGAATGGTTGAGGTGGGAAAGGAACTCTGAAGGTCAACTGGTCCAATCCTCCCAGCTTGAGCAGGGCCACTTGGAGCCAGTTGCCCAGGACTATGTCCTTTTGAATATCTCCAAAGATAGAGACTCCACAGCCTCTCTGTTCAACCCATGCCAGCACTCAGTGACCCTCAGAGTACAACAGAAGCTCCTTATGCTCAGGCAACACCTCCTGTGTTTCATTTGTGCCCATTGCCTCTGGTCCTGTCACTAGACACCTCTGAAAAGAGACTGGCTCCGTCTTCTTTACATTCTCCTCTCAGATATTTATACAAAGAGGTGAGATCCCCACTAGTATCTATTTCAGTATATCATGGAAGGCCTGGGACTAGTTAAAAATACCATGCTCAGAGTAACACTTGTTTTGTCAAAAATATTAGTTGCATTGGATTTTTTTTCATGTAATATTGTACATTCTCTGAATGTATAGATGTAGATTGATGTGGACTTTTAACTCTTTCACTCTTATAGGTCTTGTGCTATTTCTATTAATGTTGTTATGTCTTTTTGTTTAGATGTATACCTTTTGGGGAGAAAAAAAAGGAGTACCAACAGATGTGATAAGTAAGCCTTATTCAGCTTTGGTTTAGGGGGCTGTTTGGGGGCCCCTCTTCTGGGGGACAGAAATGTAACCAGAGAGGGAACACTCTTTCCCTCTGCTTGCATATTGCACCCCCAAACATGTATTGTTTGACAGGAAAATGAAAAGTTGCATATTAATTATTGGCAGCACTGCTGTCATTGTCTTAACTACACGAAAAGATGGCCTTCTCTCCATAAAGTAACTCCTCCTCTCACAAAGAAGGGCTCTCTTTCTAATGTTTCTTAGCCTTTTATGTTGAAAGGAGATACAATGAATATTCATCAGCATTCTTGACGTAAGAGCCATAGTTGCATATGTAGGTAAATCCTTCTTGATCCCTCTTGGATCCCCTTTTCTACTCAATAAGACCAAAATGTGCTGTGGATGTGTTGCCTGAATGTATTACAATACAAACAAATCATGGGATGTGACAGTGGGGCTTTTTTTTTTAATATGGCAGCTGCCACTGAGATTCAGATGTCCCTGTGCATAACTCTCCTAATTTGCTTTCTTTATTAAAGTACAGCCAAACTTCTGTCTACCCAGTATTTTTCCTTAGATAGCTGTGGGTACAAAGAGATCACGCTCACACTACATTATTTCAACATTTTTCATAATGATGAATATTAAGCAAATGTAAAGGGTCAGTAATTGCCATCCTAGTTTTTAAAATGCTGGAATATCAAAGGCACCAGCTGGCTCAGGAGGAAAAAATAAGTATATTTACTTATGGTATTGTAGTAGGAAAGTAGCAAATGTCAAACTATTTTCTTACAAGTGTACCTTCATCTCCATTAAGAAGCTGATGTATTTTCTTAATAATAATAACAATAATAATCTTAATAATGATGATTATTATTCTTATTAATATTATTATTTAGCTTATTGATAATTTTTAATGCTTAATTTAAAACATAGTAAAGGGACTGCTTACCTCCAAAAGAACTATAAACTTGTATTTATTCTAACCCACTGTGGAAGAAATCATGCCAAATCTTTACATTTGGAATGTCTCAGCTTGTGTTCTTTTTCCTAGTTTTGGACTGAACTACTCAATAAAAAAGGTTTAGGGTACTTAAATATTATGTAAGTAAAACTGAGACTTCTCTAACTGAAAAAATCAGCTAATTTTAAGCTATATTGATTAGACTTGTGTGGATAGGTTTGTGATCTAAAGGTATTAAGGTCAAATTCATTAAACCTTTCCTCAGAGCTTCATTACTATAAAACATCTTTAACATGATGGAGCCACAACCAGGGTAGTTATATTGATTTAACTTTCTGGGCAGGGGTAAGGAATGTTCTAATGAAGGTTTTCCCCTGCTTGTTGGGGGTGATAACCAGTTAACAATCAGCAAATAAATTCTTTATATTTATTTAAGGTTTTCTGCTTTAAGCAACTGGACAAAACAAAACATCCTTGGTTTCCTGTAGTAACTGCATATGTTTAAACCTTGCTACTTCATGCAGAAAAAAGAGTTTAGTGGTATATCCTGAATGTAGAAGGGAGCTATTGTTTTGGGGTAATTTTGAAATATCATTAATTATTCTGTGTTAAGAACTTGATTATCTTGGGAGTCCAGTTCTTTTTTTTTAAATAACTGTACAAATATCCATGTAACACTGAACCCTGTAAATTTTCTAGGCTCTATTTCCACACTGTCATAAAAGATGAGTGAAGAGAGTGTAAGTGGTATATTTACTTAGATTTGATCTGCATGTGCACATCAGCACATGTTTATGATCTGATGCTGGAAGCACTTCACAGTTTTGAATCTGTCTGTATATCCCCAAGTTCTAGATTTTACTGCTTTTTTTAGAAAAAATATTTGAATTCAGGATTTAATAATTAGAATTACTATGTTCTATATGTCCTTATTTCCATAAGTGCTGTCAAAAAAGTCAGTTCAGTTGGCAGAAGTTAGCTTTTTCGGAGTAAGGCACTGCATTTTAGCTGATGCCTCAGGTTCCTGTAAAGAGCACCAAGAGATATTTTTGCTGGCTTTTTTCTGCTTAGCTCTGCACGTATCCTGCCAGATGAAAACACTGCTGCCTCATCCCGACTCAGGAGTGCTGCAGAGTAGTGTTTGTAACTTTGAAAAAATGACCAAAGATGGTGTTATTTGTCTGTTACCAATTTAGATGGTAGGGCATATGCTCAAAACATCAAAAAAATACTTCCCTGAAGTGCGTTGGTCCTTGCTCAGGTTGCAGATTGCCTGTCTGCTCATACACTACGACCTGCGTGTCTAAAAGGATGTACAATTGCTCACTGTCCTCATCTGAGGAACATGTTCTTTCTGGGTGTTCATACTATCTGTGTATATTTTGAATTGCTTGATTTGAAAAATTTAGTTTCAGATGGAGAAAATTCATTCCCCTGAAGTAAGGTTTTTCATTTCAGTTAGGTCTAATTACTTTCTTTGTTTTGAACTAACAAACTTGGGCAAATAGGCAGGAATGTGTTTAACCCAAGGTTTTCCTGGTGTTTTAGGTGGTGCTTAAGAGTGGGAGAATAACTTTGTTTTAATATGCAATCTCTTCTGAATCTGTAGTTATATGTGCTTTAGCTCAGGTCCAAAATTTCCGAGCTCCTTCTACATGTGGTTAGAAATAATTTCATACAATTTTGTAAAAAACAATCACCAAACTGAAAGGCTTTCTGGTTACTTGCATGAGTCTTGAGCCTTATGGACATTTCTGTTGAGATCAAGTCACCAGACTGAGTCTCTGCCTGAATGAAGTACTTTTGGTGAGAAGCAAAATGGATTTAAAATAGTGCAGTCAGGTGCCATCAGAATAAACAGTTTATATACACATCTGCAGTCTTATAAGATATGAATTAGTTCAGTCAATTGTAAGGTGACAAATTGAGGGTTGTTTTTGTTCTGGACTAATAGGAAAGGATGCTCTGTGCTTTTGTACAGTACTAAAAATTCTTTAAATATTCTTGAAAGGATAAACAAGCAAAGGCCACAACACCAACTTGTGGAAGCAAGGCTGCTTTCACTATGCAATAGTTTTATTTATATTTTCTTTCACTTTTTTTTGCTTGCATTTTAGGCAATTTGTTTATTTATTTATTTAGGCAATGTGGTGTCATACGTGGTGGGGTCTTTTGGTATAAGACTATGTTATAAAATACCGTCAGTTCTTGATGGTGATGTACAAATTTATTTACTGAGGATGGATTTTAAAAATAAACTAATGTTGCCTCACTCCCTGGCTTGGAACAGCGTCAAAGACTTTTTTTTTTTATTTTTCTCCTAATTTCCCTACAGGTCTTGACCTCATGACAGTAATTCTTTAATGTGTATTCATAATTATTCAGTTGATGTCATCATATGTTGGACCTGATTTCATACTATCCCTGTGGCCAAGCCAATTAAGAGGAATGCAGGATAGGGCAGTTCAGATTCTAGGCTGAACTGTGATCAGAAACAAGAGCCAGCAAGTTCCCTCTTTGGTTCTCTGTCCCCTTCTGTCTCAGTGCTGCTTTTGTGCTGATTTAAGAAGCTGTTTCCTGAAATTCAGGCCCAGTGATGAGGGCTAAGATTGCTGACTTTGGCATTTTGGCAAAACAGTAATTTAAAGAGGAAAATTAAATTCATAGGCTTTATTTAATTCAACTACAATGAAATTGCTAGATTAAGGTTCTTGTAGCTCTACAAATTTTGTCATTTTATTTAAAATGTTAGTACTCTGCTGGAAAAAATTTCGTTCAGTTTGACTCTTATGTTTCTCTTCTGCCTTTACTTCTTTCTAGCATATATCAGTTTGTGTTTTCTGTTGAAGAGAACTAGCACTTTATAGCTTTTTTATTTGGAATATAACTAATATGCTTGAACCTTAACTTTGTGTGGTGAGCAATGTCTTCCTGAATACTTCAGGGAGGTGCCATGGTTAGATACAATCAATTTTGCCCTGTGTTCTCTGATAAAATAAATTAAGGGTCCTGAGTGGTTTTTGTCTGTCTTAGGTGACAATGGGAGAAAGAAGGTGGGAGAGTGAAAATAGTTTACTTTTTGCCAGTACAAATACTCATTTTGTGCAGCTGCATATGTTGGACATGCATCGACAGTAACGTGTCACAAGAAAATGAAGCAAAATTTGGGATGGGTCCTGTTATATTCTGATAAAATCAAGACTATTACTTCCTAATGCAAAATTTGTTGAATGCCAGCTCGTCCATAACTATAATAAAACCAACTAATGCATAAATGAATTCTGGCAATTTTCAATAAAATTTTAAAACTTGATATGACAGGCAGGAATGCTAAGAGGTAACCAAGTGTGTAAACACTAAATGAAGGATTATCCTTATTTGTGAAGAATCCATTCCAGCGAGAAATTGAATTGGGGGTTTCTCTCAAAAAAGAAGGGCTACTGTGGCTAGTGAGCCAAATCAGTGCCTGATTTTACTCCCTTTACAGTAATAAGGTTATGTGAGACCCATAAACAATACACAAGTGAGAATAAATATAACTGAACACTCTATTCTCCCTCTCTTTAAAGATTCATCTCTGAATAGTGAAGTACTGATTAAAACTGAATGTGATCAAGCATATTAGGAGTGATGCACTTCATTTATTAGAGCATATTCCATGAGCAGCCTCACCTCTCATCTGGCATTTTTATCTTGCAGCGAGGTTTTTCTGTGCAAAGCACATATGTATGGAGTAAGTATAAAATGACTAATTGCATAAAACGGTAGATCCTGTATTTATTATTCTTTCAACTGAAGAAGATTTCACCTGAAAACAGCTGGTCCAGAATCTGGTCTATGCCACTATTTTAAGTGACATAGAGGTTAATGATAAAGAAAAGATCACAAACATTCATGACATTAATACTGACTTTTAATGAGTCTCAGAAGTTCAGAAAGTAGACCTGTAAGGAATTAGGCTGCAACAATCCTGGCACTAGTTTACAGTAAATAGATGCATCCCACTTAGAAAACAATTTGCGTTAGACATACCTGTCTGTATGTGCTTTAATTATACATAAATGTTCTCCAATTATATATAAATCCAAAAGCTAGTGGTAAAACCTAAGGCAGTAGATGAACTTCTGGGAAAGGCTATTTTTAATGAGCAAACTTTAAGATTCCTGTATTGTCAGGAATTTAAACTGTCTCAGAGTACAAAGTGCTCCTGCAAATCCTGTGTCTTACGCAAAAAAAGCACAAGTTTTGTGGCAACTGGTACAGGACACACCAAAAAAAAAAGGAAAAAAAAAGAAAAAGAAAAGAGAGAGATAGAAAGAGAAGGAGAAAAACATATGGATCTGCTCCTTTTCAAATGCAGATTGTTGAGGCTGGAAGTCTACCACTTAGTCACTGTGTTCTCCATTTGACCATATGGTCCCAAAATCTAGTGGGATGATGTAAAAACCCTAGTTAGCCTCCTGAAAACAAAATATAGTAGAATAAAGTGGGAAAAGAAAAAGATTTGTTTTATTAATTCGTGCTATTATGCAGTATTTAATATGTTTTATTGTCAATAGCTCTGATATGTTATGGAATCTATATCTGTTTCTTGGTATTTGACTCAGTTAATATCTTTGTTCTTGAAATATATGGGGTGAAATCTCTAAGTATGCCTTTACATTTAAGATGAAATGACAAGGCTTTTTTTACCTATTTCATACAGAGCTAAAACTCAGCAGAGTGCAACACACCTATTAACAATGTATCTCATATTTATACAAAAATTGGAAGACCATAGGTGAAAAAAGAAGTTATTTTGTGGTCCATTGCAACTTTATGTCAACCGCAACTATACAGCTAAAATTTTGGTGAATTCACTGGCACTAGGTCTCCATATGAAATGAAGAGGGACATGACTATCTGTAGCAACTCCTTGTCTGTCCTCCTGCTCTCACTTTGCAAACAAGACTGGAGAGAGAAGGGATAATGCAGACAGAGGTGAGGACTTTTTGAGACAGGGCAGGGAGAACATAGTTTTGTATGTGTGTGTGTGTAAAATTCCTTTCAAATGGGAGTCATGACAGAAGAGGCCTCTCCATTTGTCACCACCAGCAGCATGTCTACATCATAAAAAAATTTCAGTTCAGGAATAAGTGGAAAGAATCATTGGTCTCTTTTGGACAAGTAGCAACTGATAAGTAAATTGAATATTAAACAGCACTTTACTTGGTTTAAACTATGTTATTTTATAGTTCCAGTCTAGTTTCACTATAGTGTAAAATCAAGTAAACAACAATATCCATGGAGTGCAACTTTGCAGGAAGTCCCACTGGCTGAGACTCTCCTCAGGCACCAATCTCCATGTGCAATGCCTGGCTGACACACAGACTCACAACCTGTTAACAGGGGTCTTGTGTAAGAAACAAGAATACACTTCTCTCTTTATTTTTACATCACATTATGCCTACTCATGGTCTGAAAATCAGTGTTATTGTAGACAGGGTCTTTTTTATGTATTCATCAATATACTGTATTTCTTCATGGTTATTTAACTTCATACTGTAAAAATATTATAGTACATTCGTTCTAGTGTTTAGTAACCAAGCATAGTTATCTGTAGACTTTGAAAGTTCATAAAAAGCAGGTGGTTTATTCTCTGTCACTTATAACTATTTTACACTAAAGTAAAACTTTTAGACTTATAATACTTGACAAGTGAAGTTATACTTAACCCTCACCCAATAAAAGTGAAAGGAAAATTAATTTTCTGTGAAAAATTAATCTTCAAAAGTTTTACACTCCTTTTCATCACCTTCATAATTTTTTATGGCTGAAGTAAACCTTTCCTGCCTTTGTATTGTGGTAGAAACTTTCCATCATGATTTTCTATCTTTGTAATAGTGTTTAGAAAATAATAGTATTTGCCACAGCAGTTACTCAGCACCGTATCAAAGATACAAACTACAGACTGGTACTTCTGGGACTGCTGTAACATAAAACCTTATGTGGACTGGTTAAAGAGAAGATCCTGTTTGTTAAATTGACCTGTTTGATACACAAGTGTTTTCTGTTCAGGTGCCAGTATCAAGGACGGAATTGAAAATTCCTCTTGAGAGAAAAGAAAATCTGTCATTAACTATGCCAAGAGATTTACAAAAATGGTAATTTAGTTTCCTGGACTTAGATTCCTGTCACCACCTGTCTGCACTTGAATTTGGGGATTCATTTTAATTTTCTAGCCTGTTGTTTACCAGTGAGATGGTCCTCATGAATTATAGAACAGAGCAGAACTTCATCCCATGTTGGTGGTTACAGCAGAGCTTCCTAAGCCCTGTGACACAGCACTCTTGGTGCTGAAGGGTCAGCTGTTAAACACTTTCTAAAGATGCTCTAAATCCCAATGTAAAGTACATCTTTTAATGGTATTGTAATTGTTTTCATTCTTCTCCCCCTGCCCCAGGGCCAAGCATATCACTTTCAGAATATGTGGTTTCCTTCAACAGATAAGATACCATAATGCCAAAGTTACTTCTGTTCTTCCTTGTATTATCACTTCTGCCCTTCAACCCACCAGGAACTTTTTTTCCCCCTGTTAATGATTTAGGGTCTTAAGGGGAGAATCTATGTATTTATCCAAGAAAATTCTTTTTTCTTTCTCAGCGAGATAAAAGGGAAATTCTTGATAGGCATTTTACATAGTTTTTCATTTGCACAGTATTTTTCTTTCCAAAGGAAAATGTTTTATACTCTGGGTGTGAATATAAGAAGTACACATGGGTAGGGAAAGACATAAATGCAAATATTGAAATCCACTGTGGGATGAGGGAGAGAAATCTTAACCAAATTCCATACACTTCTTCATTGCAGACTGTAGTAGATTGACTGTAATTAAACTGGAGTGAGCTTTAAACTTGCTAACTTGGACCCCATAGACTGAAGATCAGGAACTCAGTACTGGCAAGCTGACTCCACTCTGGTATGTTTGTAGGGCCTGATGAACTCCAATTTGCCCCGACTAAACTTCTACCAGTACCTAACACAGCCCTTTTAAAGGTCTGGCGTTCTTACATCTACAGGTCTATTGCAGGACTAAAGCCTGTTTTTTTATGAAAAATAGAGTAGGAACTTCAGCATCCCATTCCACAGGATGCACAGGCAGTTCTTTCGTGTTTAAAGTCTCAATTAAAAGTTAATCAATGAATTAAATGCAGTTTATTGAATTCAGTTACATTATCTCAAAGACATGGTGACCAAGGAGACTTACAGACTTATAGGAAGTAGAGTTACAGGTTATGACTCAGTCCTTAGGCTTAGATTCTTCATCTATCTCCTTCAGCACAAAAGCAAGGAGTGAGTCCTTGGTTCCTCAGTATTAAAACCTGGTTTGATCCCTATTTAGGCACCAAAAAATTTTACTGAAGTTTCTTTATTTGATGTCTTTGTATAGTAACCAGATGTATAAGCAGAGACAACAGACAATTTGGAATTGCAGGAAGTAAAGGGATAGCTGTTGATAGGCATAAATAAAAGTGAAACGCCTTCATTCTCCCTTCCTTCTCCCATTCCTTTCTTTCCCCATTGGTGACTTCTGAGGTCCGATTTTTTTGTTCCCAATTTTTGCTCTCTCAGCTGTCTGAATTTTATTTACAGGCAAAGTGAACCATCTCCATTTACTTGCACTGATTTTGCTTTTGCTTTGGTGTCAGAATATAATCTGGCTAACCTTATATGTTCACATAGGAATATATAATTTATGTACATGTTGTAATACTTGTCCTTAACAGTGACAGGTATGTGGCAACTATTAAAGAAGTTAACATTTTGCAGAAAATATACAAATATTGATATTTCATCACAAACAAACTGGCAGTCAAGTCAGAAGCCTGTTTTCAGAACCCAGGCTTCTGTTGATAAGCAGGTCTTTCAAAGTCAGATTTCTAAAAATAAGTCTCTCTAGTCAGAAAATTTTAGCTGTAACTCATTATACAAAAGCATGCACGGGAGAGTAACAAGGGAGATTTGGGTTATGTTTTTTTTTTTTTTTTTAAATCTATCTTATACTTTTCTTTGTCTTAGGTTTTAATGTGTAGTTGTAATCAGGGAGGAAAGGAGAAAAACTTCAGTGCAATGAGTACTGAAGGGAAAAAATGGAAGCAAACGCTTCTCAAGTGAGCTTATTGCTTTTTAATTAGTGCCTGTGGGAAGATACTTTGCTGTATCAGTGCCATTTATACTAGTACTGTCTTGCAACAGTGATGTGCAAAATTTTTCCCACATCTCCCACCATCTTGTATAGCCCCAGAGCAGACATACATAAATAAGTAATGGAAAAGGTAGGAAACAGATTCAGTCATGCCTATTTTGCTGATGCCTGATCAAGGGGAAAAAAAAGAGGGAAGGTACAGAGGAAGATGAAGAGTATGTGCTTCATAAATTCACTGTAACAGCTGTTGGATGAAATGCTGGGATTTGCTATTCCACACAGCACAGGATGAAGGCAAAACTTGCAAGACTATATTTCTCCGTGTAATGAGGTAGGCAGCCATGCGGTTAAATCATTTGCTTTCTCTGGGACACTCCTGGGTTCTTTGCCTTTCCATTTAACTGCTCTCGGGTACCAGAGTGTCATTCTCACCTTCGTTATTATAATTTTTCCCCTTGTATTTCCCAGTAAATGAGAAGTTTTACAGTGGAGCAGCTGTTGGTAAAAACATTGACCTAAAATAAGCAGTCAGTATCTTACAGTTGGTTGAAGTCACTTCAAACTTCTGGGTACAAGAAAACAGAAGCTGTGGCAGGATGCCAACTATTTGCTCAGGAGCTATTTTGGAAAATCTTACTAGGTTTGTGCATGGCCACTGCTAACTTAGTTTTCCTGCTTACCCAGCTGGATTTCCAAAGATAATCTTAACTCTTCTATGAAAAGCAGAGTAGAGTATTGAGAAAGTAGGATATTCTCTCTGAATTTGTCTTACACAAATAAAAGCTATAGATAAATAAATTGATAAATGCTTTAAGATTTTGTATAGAAGTAAAAATTGAGGGTTTTTTTAATAGAGAAAGAAGTTACTAGTAAAAAAAAATAATTTGATGTTTTATGTTGGTGAGTTTGGACAGAAGTCATCAGTAAAACACTGATTTTACTTCAAAAAAAGTCAGCTTCTTGCTTACAAAAGTATTTTGCAGTCTCTTTTTGCTGAAATAAGACAACTTGCAAAGTGTGAAAAAACCATGCCTTGTATCTTAGGCATGTAAAGTAGCTGTAGCATGTCAAGTGTGTAGTCTAGATTTAAGTCTTTTAGTTTAAACGGCAGTGTCACATCTATTTTCTGAAACTATTGTTTCTAACTTCTTGTATTGTAACATACGATATATTCTAGCAGTGTTTATTTTATTCCTAACCACGGCAATTAAATTCAGTTCTTGAAAACCAGGAATCCAAAATAATTTGTGCTCCTTTGTCATTGTCATGACACAGCATTGATCTCATTTCTTTAATGAAGGTTTTCAAGTAAAGACACTACATGGACCCAAAAACACTGGGAGAAAAATTCTGATCACCACCATGGTTCTCCTGACAAGTGTGTTTGCTCCATGTATTTAGTGTAGAGTGCAGAATGTAAGAAATGGTATGATCCTCTCAGAGTGTTTGTAATTAAATATTATTTAGGCACAAGGCCATACTCTGATAATTTGTCTAAATATGTACTTAGGTCTGTTCGTATATTAAAAACCTCTGTGGACTGAAACTGGTATATTTTATCCATCCTTTCTAATGGAAGTATTTTCTGCAGTATAGATTTTGACCAACCATCACCATATTCAGCCTTCTGAGTTATTTTAAACTCCTCAAGTGAAGATTGTATAGTTTTTAAAATGCACATCTTAAGGCTTTTCCAAGGTACGTATTTTGACTACTGCATTATTATAGCAGAGTGATAGTACAGGAATGTAAGGAAGCTTTTAAATCTGATGCCATGATGATTTTTTGCTTTTTCATGTACCCCTCTTCTATACCCTTTCATATACCCTTTCATACAGCTTTGCATGTATCCTTAGTGCTTTTAGCCCACATACTTGTAATTCCCTAAGTCTGACAACTCGCTTAGAACCAAAGTTCCTTTAAGCCAAGAGACCAAACACCTTGGAAACCTCACAGCTGGGGGTCAGAAAGCCCCAGACACCAAGGTCCTCTCCAGAACACATTCTGTAAACCAAGATAGGCCCATCCAGGGGGAAGGTTCCTCAGGATGGGGGCTTCTCTTGAGCCTCTCATTGGGGAATCTTTGATAGATATGCTAATTTGCAAGGTCTATAATTGTATAGCGAATCATGTGTGCGCATTTGGGTGCATTTTTGTGCATGTGTGTGTGTGTGTGTGTGTGTGTGTGTGTATGTGCGTATGTGTGTGTGTGCATGTGTGTGTGTGTGCACTGTTCGGGGGGTGCACTCCGGTGCATTCTTGGGGTGGGCATCCTGGTGGGCACTTTCAGGTGTGCATTCTCAGTGTGCATTTGGGGGTGCTTTCTACCTGGATGCAATGCACCAAAGGATCCTTGAATAAATACCGAGGTAAAACCCTTTTTTCCCCTCTAACTGTGTTTGGCTTTTAATTCTAAGCCCAGGGAAAGGCAACAATCTCCAAGTCAAGGGTAAGGTATATTAATCAAGCACTTCAGAGAAATAGTCTTAGATTTTGAAGTATTATGCCATATATTTGAAAAATATGGTTTTAATCCCCCTCTCTGTTTATTTTGAATAAAATATTTCTTTAAAGTGGAATAGACAAAAAAGTGTTTATGACTGGAAAGGCTTCTTTAATTGCAAGGAAGTGTTTAGTTTTTACCTCTGCAGGCAGAGGGTTTAATAAAATCTTGGCATTTGAGCTGAGATATTTAAGGCTCAGGAAAAGAGCTTGTTTTTATATCACCTCTGAAAATGCTGTTTTATTACGTAAATTCTCATGGATCAATAGCCATGGCATCATTAATAGATAGGGCCTGGTATTGAGAAAGGTAAAGTGATAGTGTTCATATTAGTTCTCTGTTGCCAGAACTATTAATTACCTAAATCCTTTTGCTGCTTCTGTGTGACTCTGTAAGCTCTGTAAATGCTGCTTTCATCTTTCAGGAGAACTGCTTGAGAAAAATGTATGAGTCCTCAGCAATATATTTTGATGAATGTCATCAACTCCTAAGGGTTTCTAAACCATGACAGAATTTGTCACACAGCACACAAAGGTTACTAACTGTGTTTATTAATATAGATCTGTTTAACTTGGGGCAAAGATCTTCAGAAAATGTAGGCAATGTTGTGGAGTAGATAGAATTTATTAGCGAAAGGGAATGTTATGTTTTCCAATGGTACATTTTTGCTTCTTTCTGAACACTTAGGGCAGTGCCCGACAACATGTAGCTTCCCATAAAACTGTGGCATTTGAATTCTAACTATTGCACTTTAAATATATTTTGTTCTTAGATCTTTTGCTGTATCTGAGGTACTATCCTGATGGATCCCTATGCAAATGCCCTGGTGAACTGTAGAATCCATGGATGTCAGTCTCTCAGATTTCCAGCTCAGGACAGCTACCAGAGACTCTCATCCCTTAATTTACAATCCTGACATTCTCAGTTGTGCAATGAAATCCATTGTATAATATTGAAACCACACTCTGACTCATATTCAAGTTGTTGAGTGTTCCTGTTTCCAGCAATGTCTTTAAAATAAACAAACAAACAGCCAGTCCCAAATAAAACTCCAGTGTAAATGGTAGTATTGAAAGTATCTGATCTCATGGATCCAGATTCTTCCTTCTGTAAAGGCTTTCTGCAGGAGCTCAGAGGAAAGCAAATTTAGCCGCACAAAATTAAAGTTGCCTAGGACCATGTCTGGTTGGGCTGTATCTCCAAGGATTGCCCACAAGGGCATGTTGCTTGCTCATTGTCCATCAGGACCACGTTTTTTGCAAAGGTGCTTTCTAGCTGGTCAGCTCCCCGGGTGCAGTGGAATGATGTTGAGACTTTCGAACATTAATACCTCGTAAAAGATGTGTGAAACTGTAGAACTTACCTAAGAATTATCACACAGATATATAAAAGGTCTTCAAGGTATCTGATCTCAGCTATAGCAGATCATATGAAATATGAGCAAAAAATATTGCTAATATTGCCTGAAAACTGCAGAAATACACTTGATCTAGACTAGATCCTCATTATCACTGTAATGTTTTTTTTTAAAAGTTTTAGTTTAAAGCGTTTTAATTATTTTATTAAGTAGATATTCAGGGTCACCAGAGAGACTGGGGAGGGTTGTTAATACTAAACTGAGTAATTCCACTTTTTTTCACTGATATTTTGAATCTTATACAATACAGTGCCACAACAAGTGGGGTTCTCCAGTTCCTCCCAGGTAATATATACCACAAAACCCTAAGTCACCCATTAGAATTCCTTTTCCTGTGATACCTATTAGGTGTCACATACTTTGGATAATTCACTGCTTAACATCTGGCATTGCTTTTCAAAGATATGAAAGAAAATTCTGTCTGCAATCATCAATATTCAAGAACATGTTCAGTTTTCTGAGGCCTAGGACACAGCTGCTCCAGCAGGCAACACAGCAAATAAATATATTCCTTCTCAGCATAAATTCCCAAGAGCATTCTTCCAGTTCAAAAACAGAGGCAAAAAAATGTTCCACGTCAAATGTTGCATTGTGGAGGCATTTCCAACAGGAGAAGCCACTCCTACAGCTCCATTCCAGGACTGCTGAACAGATTCTTATTATTTAGAATTAAAAACACATGAATTAAGTAAATTATTGCCATCTAAAGGTTCTGCCTTCATCTTCTCAATACATGAGAGCTTTTCTTAAGGCTGTTCTAAGCAGAATATAACTCAATTTAGACTTCCTTTTGGAAAACTTGTGATTAGAAGATGTAGCTGGAGGAGTCTTCTCCTGGCAACTTGAGAAAGGTTGCATAAACCCATCTCTGATGGCAAACCTCCCATTTTCCACTAACTCCTCACAAGCATCTACCATATCTTGACTGCCGGGTTTCTAAGCAGAAGGCTGGATGACACTAGTAATATAAACAAGTAGCCAACTGCAGAAACTTCAGCTGAGTAACGCGAAAGTCTTTTCTATTTGTCTCAGGCACGTGCACTTTGGGATCTAGAGAGAATTGTGAAATGAACCTTACTCTCCCTGTGCGTTGTTCAGTGTAAAATCAGAATATGAATGCATACACCCTCAAAAATATGCTTTGAAAATCATTTGTGGAAGTCCTAGAAATGTGAAGTCAGACATGCTGTCAACATGACTCTTCTAGAGCTACATGTGATTGCATGCTAGCAGAGGTCCTTTGACTTATGCTTTCCTTTGTGCATGCACATTTCCATTCACTTGTGCGTGTTGTCTGCTCATTTTCTACACAATTTACTTTGGAAATACTTAAATATGTGTCTTTGGAAATATTTAAGTGTGTGTCTGTGTTAATAGTTAGAGAAATGCGTTTTCTGGTTAGTAAGATTAGTAAGATCTGCAGCTCACTGTGGGTGACAGCAGTAAGTAGAAGTGATGTTGTTTAGTGGTACTCTCTCATTCACAGAGGGCTGTGTGGTGACAACCTGTTGGACTAAATGCATATTTTGGAAGCGTCACACTGTTTTACAGAGCTGCTTAGGATTTCACAATGTGCTGTGTTCATTTTCTGGGTTATTGTCTGGCTTAAAACCACTAGAATTTTTCATACCCTGTTTGTGTAGTCAGCTGAAGCATGATTTCAGGATTTTATCAGTCTTCAACCACAGAAGATACCAACTTTGCTGTTTTCCTTCCACCTCACTTCTCTCAGCCTGGAGCTCTGTCATTTAAGTTGTTTCTGTATCTGCTAGGGGGGATGAATTTTAAGACAGTTACTTAGGCTACAGAAAAACAGTGGGATGTATAGACAAAAAGTGATAGTCATTAGGAAAGTGTTGTAGGGACTTGTGGCAGTTTTAAACACTGAATTTGATTAATGAGAACAAGTGAGCAACATTTACTACGGAAAATTTTTACCAAATTCTTGCTTCATGTAAAGTTAAAAGGAGGCTTTTTAAAACTGGAAAACACTCTAGCAACTTTCATCAGTAAATACCAAAACACAAGCTTCTTTGCTTTCATGTGAGTCCATGCATTTCCTCATTGCCTGTGCCAATTCTGCGATGCTTAATGGGTTTTTGGATCTTCGCCTTTTCCTTCCCCTACTACTAGCATGCAATAGGTACAGATTTTTTTCACTTTCTTTACTCAAAAAAAACCCCCAGTTTAACATTTGTGCACCCTGGAGGTGGGAAATGCCGGGTTTAAAGCACTCAGCTCTGGAACTGCCAGTACCTTTGAACAGACAGAGCTGGCACTCTGCTTTTTCTCATTGACTTTTCTCTAACCATACAGTCGTGTTTGGATTCTCTAATAGACAGTCACTAATTAGTGTTTAGCTAAGAAACTGTTGTGATTCCACCTTTCATAACTACACTGTGAGGTCTCACGTGTGTGAACATACCCTGCAGACCTTCGCTTCACTTGTTAAGAATGTTTGAAATATGCAAACTCAAGGTATAGTTTATCATGCCACAAGCCAGCTGGCACACAGATGAATATTTTCTAGTGCTAGCAACAGTTCTGCATCTACTTAACACACCTGACCACATCCTTCACTGTCAAGAAGCAAGCGGTCTGTTGTACTCTCTTAAGTTTCCTGGACACTGAAAACAAGCTATTTTGATGACTTTTTGAACTTTAAATAATATCCTTTATATTCCTTGCTTGCTGTGTTAGATTCTTTTTGTGCTGGATTTTAAGAGAACATTGGTGGCACGTAGATATTGCACTATCCTTCCAGTAGATGCTGAGAAGTTTCTTAATTAACCTTATCTTGCTTAATCACCCCAAAGCAATTTTATCAGTGTCCTATGAGCTACAAAATTGCAGCTGTTTATTCTGAAGGATTCTGTGTGCTTCTACCTAACAAGATTTTGGAAGCAAATTAAACTTATGTTTTTGAGCTCCACTTTGATCAGCTAAATAGGTAGAAAATAGTTACTGATAAGCATAAAGCTAGTAATAGGCAGATCAAAAAGAATGAAGGGCTAATCTTTATTTTAGTTTGAACAAAGTAGCTTTGATGGAAGATTTTAGGATTTATGAAACCACAGACATTCCTCCAGCTTTGCTCTTGACAACTTTTGTCCATTTGGCTGTTCCTTGTGTGCCTGTGACATATGTTTCATGAAGGTCCATGCTCCCCAAGGGTCAGATTGGCTCTGAAATCCAAGTTTTAAGTGAGCTACGGATTCCTTTGTAAAGATACAAAGGATCCTTTATGAAAAACTGGAACTGGTTTAAGCCGTGTGAATAGGCAGATGCTGCAGTGAAGGTAGGCGATGAAACAGAGTGGTAGAGGAAGCTATCACGTGGAACCATTTCAGAATTAAATGCAATACAAATTTCTTAAAGCAACCCTTCCAGCAATTTCCCTTCTATCTGTTTTTCTTGTACTAATTTAAACAAGCCTAGAAATGAATTAAAACATTTTCTCCTAAGCACAGAAGGAAGCAAAAGAGTGGTAGCCTCTTCTATGTCTATTTCTCAGTGTTCGCTGTGTTCAGTACAACAGAAGTGGGCCCTGTTAAAGATGATTAGTTGGGTCTGAGTCGATTTGTCTTCCAATCAAAACTTCCAGCAGAGACGTTATGATTGATTTTTGACAGTACATTCAGCCACTGGTAAAACAAAATAAAGTCTTTTAGAATTTCAGTCTGAAGCACAGTGTAGACTGTGGACTGTAGACTCAAGGAGGAAGACTCCTGCTTGAAGTACTTTCAGCACTACCACAGAATAAACTGATGTTTGTTTGTAAATAAGAAGGGTGAGATGGTTCTTTTGGGGTTTGTACTCACACAGAAGAGTCTAAATGAAACTTGATAAAGTGAAGAATTAATTTCTTGGTAATATTTTCTACCTTTTAAAAAATTCTTTTAAAACATTTATATGTAACATCACCAGCATTAGGAATGTTATTTTTTTTTCCTATTTTAATAAAAATAAGATTTATTGAAAGCCTGGTGTATATTAGTTTATGCAACCAACCAGCCTATCTTAATTGTTTTAGGTAAACAAAGCAAAGAATATAAATAAGGAACAAAAATGGTAAATTAAATTCAGAATGCAATCTTTATAGACATCCAGGATTTCACAGTTCCCTTTCTAAATGATGGACGAAATTCACAGAAATTAGTTTTTCTTGGGAATGCTTGAGCTGACCAAAAGCCCAAAGTAAGCAGGAGCCTATGAAGCTGGACTAAGGGTCAGTCTGCTGTATTTGCAGTGTCTTGTTCCTCAGCAGTGAGGGACTGTCTCTTTGTGCAGGAGAAGCAGCACCAAACCCTTTAGAAGCAGTTTGTTCTAGTGGCACTGTGCTTTCCAAGCAACCTCAGAAACGGCAGCTGTGAGAGAAAGGAACAAGCACAAGGACAGACCAATGCTGTTAGGAAGTCCTTCAGCAAGGGAGTACCATGGATTTAATGATACAAGTTTCCTTTGTGATGCTAAGCTTTAATGATGTTTTAACTCTTTTTTCTTTTGCATTTATAGTAGCAGGAAATAAAAGATTGCTTTTAGCATATAACTGCTATAATTTTATTTTTGGAAAGCCTCAGAGCAGAACTGCCTAAAAAAATAGACATTTTTAAAAATTTATCTTGGAGTTCTTTTGCTATTTTGGCAGTAATATTTGGCTACTACAAAATAGCCTATTGTAATATATTTAATAAAACTCCTTCACCTAGTCTTTCAGCTTTCCTGCACTACTTATCTATATCAACATTCTGAACTATTATTTAATAATGTTAAAATGTAATTTAAACAACAGAAATGCTTTAGGACCAGGTCACATAATTTTCATCACTTTGTTCATTAGGCCTTCAGTTCCTTCATGGCTACTTGAACATCCTTCTAATGTGTTCCGGTTTTATGTTAGCCATGCATCAAACTAAAAGTTATTTCCTTTACCTTCCTTTTCCTTTTCCTACCTCACTTTCTGTGATTAAAATAGTCTGTTATTTTACTGCAGTTCTATGCTGTACATAGCTGATGGAGCCCAAACGCTGGACAGGCTGTAAGAGTGGTAATACAGCCAGTATAATATGGTAAGACAAGGCAGGAAACTGAGAAAATTCTTCCTGAGCAAATGAGTTTGTAGTTTGTCATACTTATTTCTGGTTGAACTGTTCTGTAGTTTTCCCACTTGACAGAAGAGAGATTTTGGGTGGCAGAACCAAACACAAAAGACAGCTTTTCTCATTTGGATCCATTCAAAGACCCAAACATAAGGCACCCTGCTACTTAGCTTCAGTAAACAAACAAAAAAGAAATAAAAGGTCAGGGGTGTTCAGAGGAAAGGGGGAAGTAGGTTCTCAAAGACTGTTTTCTTTATAATGACATTTAGTGATAGTATTATCAACAGCAGCATATTGAAACATACTCATTAGAATTAAGTTCCTGTAGATTTTCAGTGATAAGATAAAGGGGTTTTTTACCATTTACCTGATTTTTTTTTTACCCCCCCTGTGTTTCAGAGGGTGCAGACTCTTCTTTTCAGTAATGGCATCTTAGTACTTTCCAGAGGCAGCCTGAAAGGACCAACCTGTCCCTGTAACCAAGGAGAACCTCCCAGAATGTGCATTATAATCTAAAGTAAACTGCAACAGGGATTTTTTTTTTAATGAGGCAACTGAGAGAATGGAGGTGGTAGTTAGGCTATGTGACACTGTCAGAATGTTGCTAAGCTTTAGAGTGGAATAATTTTAATTGGCAACATCCTCATTAATCATGGCTAATGTTAATGATAGCTCCCTGTAGTGACTCATGAAGAGGTGATGGCCTTAATGAAAGCTGCCTTAGAGACTAACAGATGGTGGTTGAATTTCAGTATTTTAAATATACAGTTGTTCAGTTCTTCTAAATAAGTTTCTTTTCCTACCAAATAATAATATGGGAAACTTGGTATTCAGTCCTACTCTTTCCTGGGCTTGTTTTTTTGAATTATTGAGTATATAATAGACAAGAGCAAAAGGAAGACAGTTCAGCATGCATTGTAAATTCAGATCCATGCACACAGGTTAAGCTTTATGTTTTCTGATCTATGTTTAATACTATAGATGTCATTGTGAATTTACTGAATAACACAAGAGTGTTTACTGTTACATAAAAGAAATATTGGCAAGGTTTGGGAAAAAACCTTAATAGTCTGCTGCTTTATCTCTCTGCTAATGCTTGATAGCTCAATATTCAGTGTTTACCAGTGTTGCTAATCTCCTGGTTATGTTTATGAGTGTCTTTGGCTTCTGCTGCTCTTTTTGTAAGCTTAAGGAATAGGAGAAAAAGTAAAATCAGCTCTCAGCAAAGACGTTGGGTTAGAACCTCAGAGAACTTGAAATTTTGGCTCTCCTAGCATTTTATTCATAAGTATGGATATTTTAGAACTCTATAAATAAGGGTCCTGAATAAGTAAGATACTTGTGGTTCAGTTAGAAAACTGAAATTAGTCAAGAGCTTAAATGTAATACTCCAGTAAGTACTTCACTGAACTGGAACACAATATTTATTCTCTAAAAGAAAAGAAGAGAAATAATGCATCCTTATTTCACTAGGGTATTTTAGGATTAACACATTAATAGTTGTTAAATGCACATATTTTATAATAACAACAATAAAACTTTAAAATAAATTTTCAGAGATTTTTTTTTTCCTATTTTACATTTCTCTTGCCTAACAGTTTATTTAATGTGCTTCTTTTTTATTTGCCTAATCATTTATTCCTTCTTTAGCAAGGTACAGCCCTAAAATTTAGTAGTAATTTGTTACCCTGGTTGTTGTAAGCATATATGTTAATATTCTGGAAACAGAATTAAACAAAGGTGCCATCATGCAAGATCTAGATAGGAAATGCATTTTATCATTCTTTCCAGTGGTGGAGTATCTTTTATGCACATAGGCGAAATGTATATTGATCCTGCTCCTTCCAAGTACGTGCTCATCTCTATGTCACGAACTGCTGTGACATCACACCACATCATGTCTTTCAGATTTATCTTTGTCTCTGAAAGAGGGGGGTCTCAGAACATATTCCCTAGAATTATTATTTCACCTTTAGATATGGTTCAAGGTGCATGACATTTTATTTTTTTATGACCAGACTTCCCTGTGAATTTCCCACTCTATTTATATATTAGCTATTCCATTCAGTATAGTATGCACAAGAATGCCAATTTTGGAACATTTAAAGCAGACTTTCAAAGAGAAATTCTCGACCTGACTATGGCAACAGTTTATATTATGTTGAAATAAGGCCAGCCTGAAGTCAAATCTTCTTAACATACTGGCACCTTCTTTGCATACTTTTCAGTACTCCTGTCACTTGCACTTGTGTAACCAATCTTACAAATGGTTTCCAAACATGCCAGTTAGAAGGCCAAGCATCTGTAGATTAACATGGAAATTTTCTGAGACATTGTGTCAGAACTTTATTGTTTAATGTGAATGAACCTCTTGATTTAGAAGTGCTGCATGGAGTTATCAAGCCTCTGAACGTTACCATCTTTTGTTGAGCACTGGTATATCAAAAGTGTGTTATTTGTGCAATAAGGAAGAACATTAAAAGTACTGTAAGGTACTGCTATATTTGATATCCCTTGATTTTGAAAAAAATACAGTATTTAGGGTTTCTTCATGGATACCTTGTTTTGGCACAAGGAGGAGGTACATCATATAATCTTCAGCTAATTCTGAGGAAACTTCATTGCTGCTTTATCTGTTTCCATATGATTCCTTCTTGAGCTACCTCTTGTTTTTCCTGCCATCACAGTAGGCTTTTGGGAGACACAAATTATTCAGAGCTTATGGAATTAATTTGCATTGCTTGTTTTGAGGGATTTTAGTATGAGAAAGAATCAGACATCCCAAAGAGCTGTGGGGCTGAGGGTAAGGGATCCATTTTGTTTATTTTTCTCCATACTAAGTTTTTTATTTGATTGTCAAGTCCCATGGGCACACTGGTATCTGAAGTAAAAAATCTGACCTTTCCATGTATGTAATCTGATATGGGAAAATGGAGTGGAGGACAGGATGTCAAATATCAGAGGTCGTTGGGAAGGAGTTGCCACTTCCCTAGAAACATAGTATGTTAAAAATCTTCTGTGGAAGATTTACAAGCTGAACTGGTGAGACAGAAAACTAGATTCATGATTTAAAAAGAAGAAAACAAAGACCATCCATCATCCAGACAGATAGCAGCCTTAATTGTATTCCCTTTTAATTTGGGCTGTTCAATAATGCATTGTGTTAGTCATCTAAGTTGCACCTCTCTGTGTTGCAGTGTGTCGCAGATAGGAAAGTAAGTTTATTACAACTAATCAAACAATTACAACAAGTTCCAAGGCAGGTGGCTGATGGAGCATTGAAATAATAGATTGTAACTGTCAAGCGACAATTCCAGACAAAAAAAAAGCCAAAAGGAAAGAAGGCTGTTGGCTAAAATTAGGCAGCTGAGGGTAATTTCAGCTGAGGTCAATTTCAGGGAGTCATGTATAACTACTTCTGAAGCTGTGTCCTCTGTGACATCTAAAGATGATCCTTTGTGCCTTACAAAAGCTGGTAAGATGTGTTGTATTATATTAAAAAATTAAAAAAAAAAAAAAGAAGACCCTCCTCAGGAATGGTTTTATTTCTCCTGAATTAACAAAATATTTATGCTACTTTATACCCATACCACGGTAGGTACCTATTGCAGTATGACTACATTGTCCTACCATACTTGTAGGGAAGTGGGAATCAAGATCTTATTCATTTACCATACGCCAGAGACTTAAATTGTTATGTTTATATTTTTTCCCTTCATGTAATAATGGCAATAATGATAATTATTCTCCCTACTGTTTCTCAGGTTCTGAGAGATCACAAATATATGGTTTCTTTCATGGTGGGATCTGCCTTCAAAACTTCTTCTAAACAATGTGGGAAGGTAGATGCTGCTTCATTAAAACTTCAGTATTGAATCACTGAATATACTGCAAATTTTAGTCATCTCCCTTGCTATGCTGACTTAACAATCAAATTCCTTCTTTCTTACACTCTAGACATGGTTTCTGGATCTACTATCATTCTGCGGCAACATTCTTCAAGATGGTGTTATTGTTTAGGTTTCATGTTTTATCCTGTCAATCTATAGGCAAACAGTGATACTACCATTGATTCATTTGGTTTGGAGCAGGTCTTAAAATGGGTCACAACTGTCATAAAGTGAATCATCTTCCCTGGTCTGCTAGAAACTGGAAGCAGGTCCTCAGTTGTGCCAACCACAGGGCTGTCCACCAGAATTTTTTCTTTTTTTCCCCCTCATTCTTATCAAGGTTTCACAATACTTTTGCAGTTAAGCCATCTTCATTGTTTCATTCATAATTCTGTTAGAAAAATAGTTTATCCTCAAAAAAATTGCTTCTTTTCTCGAGCAAAGAATGAATTTTATGGAAGTCTGTAAGCAGGTCCACTTAAAACTTAAATCAAATTAGGCAGGAAGGTTAAGAACTTTGGTACGCTTTTGATTCTTCTGTCCTAGAAGTATTCAGAGTACAGAATTCAGTGCTTTTAAGTTGCTGATGCACCTACTATGCAACTGCTATGTACTTTCAATAGTAACCTACTACCTGTAGAGGAAAAAATCATATTTAACAGAGGGAAGTTTCTTTTGTTGCACGTTTGTTCCTGAAATACTGCCTAGTAATGTAAGACCTAACCAAGATTAATGTCTATAGTTTTGTAGTTTTATCAGATCTTTCTTGTTTGTGGATTTTCTTCCCAATCTTTTGCTAACCAGTTTTAATCATATTTAGTTTATGGCTTTAGGTTTTATTTTTGTTGCATTCACATATATAGTCTTTTCTTTTTTTTTCTTATTAAGTGTTTGTTGAATCCTTATTTTGTTTCGGTTTTGTGCTCTGCTTGTACCTTTTGCTGTGGAGTTATAAGTGCTCCTTAGAGTTAGATAAAAGCTGCTTCACTGAATATGGAGTTGTTTTAATCCATTGAGATTGTTACCACCTACTATTTTTTAGTACTGTGCACTTTAGTACGAACTTCTGTGAGACTTAAAGGATATGGCTATACCATTATATCCATTTTTATTCTGGGTGATATTAAGCATTAACCAATTATTCCTTCCAGCAAACAGTCTGACATACTTTAGAGGGATAATAAAATGCAAACTATTATAGGAGGTGAATGAAAAGTTGCTCAGAATTGTTTTAAAACTGAAGTTACTCCTTCTCTAGATTACATGTTAGAATCATATGGAGAGATTCATAGGTTACAGTTCAGTATTGTTACATATAGTGAAGGACAAAATTCTCAGCAATAATTTTGTGCAGAGGAATCTGATCAGTTTACATTTAGCTCATATGTTTGAAGTGTACTTTCTGGAACACAGCAGTGCCAAAGATCTCTTTTTTTTTCCCCTCTGTGATGCAGTGATATATTGGGTTAATGGGATGTCACAGGAATCCCAACATAAAGTAGTTTTCAGTTCCTCACATGAAGTTCACTGAAAAAAACCAACTCAGTACTTGTTTCAGTTATGTGGCTATTGAAAAAAATTACAATTATTATTTTAACCAGAAGGCAAACATACATACACACACTTAGTACAAGTGGAATTTAACAGAAAACATTGGTTTAGTTTCATCAGTGTGATTCAGACTGCTTGGACAGACAGTGGAAATCCTAGCTTAGGTTGTGATTTTTGTCTTTTGAGCAATTTGATTTAAAGGTTGGTATATCATTGCCTTTTTTTTTTTTTTTTTTAAGATCAGTAGCATTTACTAGTCCATTTTCTCTCTTAAACTGCTGTGGAAAATAAAATGTCAACAATAAAGGAAGGAACAGCAAAAGCTAATTTTGTCAAATCATCCTGAATGAAAAAAAAACAATCAAAAGCAATGAGCCCTCTTAGGCAGAGCATCCATGAAATTAAAGGGAAATTTGAATCATATGTTGCTTATTATGTGTGACTGCCACAGTTTGATGTCTGTCTGATGGTTAAAATCAATAATCCATTTTTCTACTCTGGCTTATTCATCCCATCCCTCTCCCCTCCTGGCTCATCCATCTTGTTTATAGCAACTGTGAATATCTTAAGTTATACAAAATATCCAAGTATTAATTTTGCTGCTCTCCTTCTGGTCCTAGAAAGGAAGTGATTTCTGTACTTATATGAGGATAAAAGATTTTAAAATTATGTATCAATTTGTAGTGTAAGTCCCTTTGGAGACATAGGCATGTTTCTTTGGGTTTACAAAAATAATTGCTCTATGAAAGATGATATAGTGTCTGTCCAAATGCATTTCAGCAAATTCTTTTACTCTTTGGCGTAAGATGCCTTAAATATTATTTATACACAAACCTTACATGTGACATAATTAAACTATATTAATAGCCTTGGCAAGCAACCGTGTTTTGTTGTTATTAGAAACCTAATTTGTCACTTGAATTTATGCATTTATTTTTTCTTGCTTGTGCACGTTACTTGCTTTCCTATTTACTCTGTAATTAAAAAGCCAAACAGAATAGGTTGGCACTACATTAATCTGCTGCCATTCTGCTTGCATTTTCCCTGGACTCAGTCTCATGTTGAGTCATAAGGTATTCTAAATTCCCCCATAAACACAATTAATGAGAAATTTTGGAAGTACAGCAATGGCTTAATTTGCTCGGGAGAAAGCAGTTTGGTAAGCACAGTTGTACCACATTAATTAGAACTAGGTTAGATGTGCTACAAAAACATGGTTGTATCGGCAGAGTAACAAGGACTTGCTTTGCCCAGGTGTTGTCATAGTAAGATGCAGGATGTACTTGAGTGACTGGTTTTAGATTTCCAAAAGCTTTTAATTATTTTTCTGCAACTTAGAAGCTAATGAACAGGAGTGTGTGGTTTTTATCCTTTTTTTTTTTTTTTCAAAATTTCTGAATATCTTCCTGGTGGTCTTATGCTGACAAATAGGGAAAAGAACCTTGTTTAGGGTTTCTTTTTCCTGTTAGGGAAACAGATTTTTACTTCAAGGTTTGGCAAAGCACAAGTAGAATGGTAAACAGTTATATCACTTTGATTCATTTTGTTCTATGATTGCAGCTCTTTGAAGACGTCATCACAAAGGGAGAGCGAGTGACAAAGATAAGCCCCCTGTGTTTCAGAGGGGTCCCTGTGTCGCAGGTGTGAGCTGCAGCACTGTCCCCGTGGGTGTCTTGCTTTAGCCCCAGCTGGCAAACGAGCACCACACTGCTGCTCACTCACCTCCCCCCATCCTGGTGAAAAGGGGAGGAGAAACAAAAGTAAAACTTGTAGATTGAGATAAGAACAGTTTAATTATTGAAACAATGCAAAACACGGTAATAGTAGTAAATAAAGATGATAATAAAAAGAAAAAACAAGTAATGCACAATACAATTGCTCGTCACCCACTGGCTGATGCCAGACCCCACTTGGGTAACTTGCCCTGTCTATATTCTGGGCATGATGTTCTATGGTGTGGGATATCTCTTTGGCCAGTTTGGGTCACCTGTCCCAGCTATGCTCCCTCTCAGCTTTTTTGTGTACCTACCTCCTCACTGGTAGAGCATGAGACGGAAAAAGTGTTCTGGACTTAGGATGAACATGACTTAGGAACAACCAAAACATCAGTGTCTTATCAACATTATTCTCATATTGAATCCAAAACACAGCACTGCACCAGCTGCCGAGAAGAAATTAGCTCTATCCCAGCTAAAACCAGGACAGTAGGAAAAGCTCCCCCAAATGATGTTAGTGCTTCCTCTGGCCCATCAATAACTCAGCCTCTATTAAAGCAAAAGTTTCCACAATCTTGCAGCCTGGTAACAAATGCTGAAAAAGTTATGAGGAGCAGCTCAACAGGATCCTTCTAAGATAAATGTGTATATTAGAGATTACACACTTCAGTTATAACTTGGATGAGTATTTTCATTCCCAGCATGCTTTGGTTATTTTCTTAATATCCATCTGTTTCTGTGTTCAGTAATTTATATACTTTATTTACTAGCACAAATTTAGCTCTTAGGCTCAAAAATAGGCTGTTTGCACTGTGTTTTCTGGACTGCTTATGCCTTCCCCTCTCTTCCCCAACTGCTGCAAGCCAGTGTTTGGCCACATCCCAAGTGTATGTAAGGCTCTATTTGAGGATTTAGCTCGGTGGTGGCCTCCAGGAGCTCAGTTGGAAAGAAACACAGTGCTCTGCTTTATGCATTTGTTAGAGCCAGCGTACATGAGCTGCCACAAAATCAGAAACAGACTTTTTAAGACTTTTCATTTATGCAGCAATTCCAGGGAGCTTTAGGAGGCATGCTAGTGTTTCAGAGTAAAGTTTGGGGGCTCCTTAGTAGATTAGAGGAAGTCAACTGGATGAATTAAGGAAGAAGTCACTTTATTTTAACATCCTTATTGTTGGAGATGTATCTGGATCCTTACAGATCCCTACAGACCCTTTCAGCCTGGAAGTCATAACAGAGCTGAAAATACGCAAGGTGTAGTGGTTCCAAGATTGCATCCTATCCTCTGGACCTTCTTTTCCATTCTTCTTGAATTACATTAAATATTAAACTGCTTTAATGAAAGAAAATTATGTGGAGAAAAAATGAGAATGATTTAGTAATTTTCATAAGATTGTTTATCATGACAGAGATAGGAAAAAATGGTTTGCTTAACATGGTTAAATGGAGTATTGGATGACAGTATGTAGATATCTTAAAGATGTTTGGTTGCTAAGATTTGCAAATTATTGTCTTTGATTATGGATGGCATCTCATTAAATCATCTATGACATAAGCACACATTCAAATATATTGTTGAAAAGACTGTGTTCAAGCACAAACCATACTTTTTTTATTGCTTTAACATTGTTTTAGTAGTAGACTTCTGAAACAATGCCTTTTTTTCCTTTCTTTTCCATTACTATGAAAGAATTTTCTTTTTTTTTTAGCTTTAGGTAAAGTCTTTTGTCTTTTCAAATTGCAAAGAAATGTTTGTTCTTACATTGTATTTAAGATATTTACCAATTTACCACTGAGGAACTTCAATTACGCTTTGTGTTGAGTTTGTTACTCATGGAGGAATTGCTCTGTAGCATATTGTACATATGTAGACCCATATGATCAAGAAAAACACCACTGCTGCTCACAGACAAATTTTCAAGTATTTTGAATTGTACAGCATTGTACTCTATAAGAATTTATTATAAATTTATTATTTCATTCCTTGATTAACCTATTTTCAAAGGCAGAAAAGCACATAGCCTCTCATACACATTTGGAGAGTATGTGTTAACATTGTTAATGTTTTTATGTGTAGTCTATATATTTATGGAAAATACCACTGAGTGAAATAGACTGATTAAAACATTTTTTGTGTATATTATATGGTATATGGTATGTTGCCAAGCTTATTTTAATGTATTTTAGCTCATAACAATAAGCTTCTAAGTAGAGCAAGTATTTAAGAAGGAGAGTTATAGTAACCCTTTAAATTATGCAGTTAGATCTGATGGTGAGGCAGTATTCTGCACAGTTACTTTCCTTCATAGTTTTCATGTGAAATTCATATTTCTCAATTGCTGCATTTCTCGGAATGCTTACAATATAGCCTCTGTGTCTAAAAACCCCACAAACTTCTTGTAGCAATAAATTTCTACTGACATAATTCATCTGTGTGTGCTGGAATAAATTGCTTTCTTTTTGCGCAGCTGTTTCAGGGGATTCTTTTGGAAATGCTTGAGGTTGTTTGGCACCTTTCATGAATGCAATAGTTGTCACTTTTCTTCCATTGGCAAAACTAAGCTGCTTAAAGAATACAGGAAAGCTAACATAAAATTCTTTTAAAATAAATCTAGAAAAGGTGAACAGCTTCTACATTCTCAGCTCTCTCCCTGCCCCCATCCTGTGCTTTATTTTTCAGATGTCATGATTGTTTTTCTTCACTGTGTGGCACAAAGCACCTCTGAAGCCAAGCACAATTTATATTGCCAAGACAGATCCTATAAAATGAAGCTGAACATGGCAGATGTTGAAAGAGTTGTATGTTTGCAAATGATTACCTGTCATAATATGTTTTTCTGATTCTTTATTTTTTTTCTGAAACTCTGGACTAGAAAAGAAAACAAGGTCTTTCAGTGCCTGATTTGATACCAAGGAAGAGGAAGAGTTTAGCTGCTCTGAGACTAGAAGAAATATCTGACATCGTAACTTAATTCCAAATAGCATACTGACAACAGACACAATGAAAAATATTTCACAACTTTGAGTAAACTTCTTAGATTCCTGAGAGTAAGTGAAAATGACTCTGAAGGTTTGGATAGACAAAATCAAGGTAACAATCTGAAATTTTCATTATAGAGCCTTCTATTGCATAAGCTTGAACAGCAAATTATTAGAAAATACCCTTTTATTTTTAGTTTTGCTGAGACCTGGTTCTGAAATTTTCACAGAAAACAAAAGATGGAAGAATTTTTGTCACAGCAACTGTTTTCCATCTCTAAGTCCAAACAAGTGGGAGATGACATTAGTCTGAATTTTATTTTAGTTTGAGACATTTAAAGGTTCATTGAAAATATTTTTCAGAAAAAAGATTTTATTGAAATTGTTCAGTGATCTGTTTTGTAATTCAGTTGGGTGTTTTCTTCTGAAATACCATGAGCAATTAATACACAGGAACCTGTGCCTCACTGTGTCTGATATTCATTTGATGGTGGAAAGTCTGTTCAGAGAATTGGTACAATCTGGGAAGTAAACCCAAAACTCCACACTTGCATCATCCTCAGAAACAGATGACTTTCCTAAGAGAATAGGAAGACTTGAGGGTGCTGGCTTTCTGTAAAATCTCTGCATCCTCCAGAGTCTCCTTGACAGTAAGACATTTCTCCTGTTAGTAACTTTTTTCTGTGCTCTCCTGGAAGTCAATATCTCCTCGGTACAGGTGGATGCAATTTGCATCTGACTTTGCCAACTGTTATGGGGGAGAGAAGCTGGAAAATCAATTTTATTAATGCTGGCTGCCTCATATTCAGTACAACCAGGAATATTGTTCTATTGTCTATGAAATGGCTTCAATGAAAAATTTGATGAGCAATTTAACATTGCTAAAAAAGAAATGCAAAAATACCAATACCATGTCTTTCCTCTTTCAGTAGTTTTCCCACGTGGAACTTACAGTACTGTAAGCAAGGTATTAAGCAACTGCATTTTAAATAGCTAGGAAAAAAATTTAGAAAAATAATTTTGGAATATTTTTTTTTTGTGTGATCCCCTGGGGTGACACGTTTTATCTCCAGGAAAACTACACAACTTTGAGTAAACAGATGGGAGTGCATCCCAGATGGTGCTAGGTCCAGCTGGCCTTGTGCAGTCTGTGCTATGTGGATGGATAACTGGTGTCAGTTCATAGCTGGCTGCTTTCTAGAGCTTGCTTACATTCACATATATTGTGATTATTGCTAAGGCAAGATGAATGTGTTAATACAGAGCATCTCTTAAAACACAGATATCAAGATTAATCAAAACATTACCAACATGAAAAAAAATACTTTTTAGCAGAGAGAACAGTGCCATAAATTGTATTTCTACAACAAAGAATAGATATGGGTAGAAGAGGAACTGAGGTTAAGAAAAAACAAGCCAGGGAACCCAGAATGTGCATATACACTCACACTAAAGAAATAAATAAGTAATTTCAGTGTTACATCTTGCAGAAAAGACCCATGTGCATTGTTTTTGTTGTACGCTTAAAGCACATTGCAAAAAGATGGATTTAAACAAGTTAGTAGTAGTATAGCCATTGCAGAACTGACATCTTTCTGATCTTTGTGGCCAAAATACCTGCTTGAAAACCCAAATGTCCTTGCCTGGCTGTGAAGCTCACTGCACAGGGTTTTTATCACCCCATTTCCTTTCAATTCAGGCTTATTAGTTAACATAATCTGCATAATTCCTACTTTGTACCACCATCAATGTGAAAGAATAGATATTTTAGAAATAGATCTATATCATATAGCTTATTAATTATTTTGAGAATCTCTTCTTCTATTTGTTATACTTAATAGCTTTAAAAATTATATAATAAAATTAATTGCTCTTTATATGAAGTGCTATGTGAAGTGAGAGGTAGGAGACATGTAATGAAGCTTTGCAAAGTCAAACATTTGAGCTGTGAGAATGATGTGCTGCAGCAAGGAGTCTGTGTTTCCAGAAGAACAGGCTGGATACTAGGGGAAATTAAAAATCCTTTTTTAAATCTGGGTTTGATCCTTATGTCTATCACAAGGCAATCCCAAACTTGTAGAAAGCCTAAGCTGCTCAGTTGCTGTCCTTCCTAGAGCTTCTGACAAAAACCATACAGATGAGAGTGACATCCCCCAACCTCCAGCTGGTCATGAATCTAGGAGACAGGATGGACAGGCCAGGCAGCATTTATGTGTTAGGACACATTTCCAGCTATTTCCATTTAGCTCAGGATGTTTAGGTGGGCCTGCTGCAAAGAGCTCTCAGTCTTCCTGTGAGTATAGCTAGCTTAGAGAGCTAGAGCTTTTGCCTCTTAGATCTCTGGTTTTTCTCTATGCTTTGAGACTCATGAGGTCTGCAGATAATTATTTGCCAGCAGCACTTCCATGTCCAGAATTTTGTTTGGTGTTTTTGTTTTGTTTTCCTTTGCTTTAGTTTTTGGATTTTTTTTCTGGTAAATGGCTCAGGTTAGATAATAGCTTTTCATAATGCTTCTGTTTATACTTTGAAAGTCTGGAAGATGAAAGACTTTCAGGAAGAAGTTGTTTCTGCTTTTTCGTTATTTAGTTGATATTCTTGTGGAAAGCAACATTTTCAAAAGATAAGGTTAGCCGTGCAGCTCCACACTGGATTTCCTTCTCTTGAATTGTACCATCTTCTCCACATAAAATGTAGAAATGTAATATTGGTTCATTTTAGGTTTTACAGAATATGGGTATGTTTCAGATCAAACCTGAAACTTCAGTTTTCCACTGCACAAAGGCAGTTTTATTTATTTGTTTGTGTCATTACAGGTACTTTTTAAAGACATTCCATGGCAGCCTTCAATCTAACAGTCCCTGCCCCAGCTTATATGACTCCCTCCCCTATTTACTGCAGCCTTGCTGCCAGTTGTAATTGTCCAGAATGTCTGGTTGTGTTAGAGTTATTCCTGCAGTATCTTTTGGAAAAAGATGCATTTTGTGACCCAAACCAGCTTATTTAAAACAAACTATTGTTTAATTCAATAGTAGGAACAATGTATATCAAGAGAAGGTGATTTTAATGCAAACAAATATCCATACTTGTCAGTCTTAGTCCAAATACTCCATTTTTGTTAAGTGGGCTTCGTTCAGCTTCCAAACAGTCTTTGATTTTTCTCCCTCTCTCTCTCCTTTTGGGACCTTTTTTCCTTGCCAGTCTCAAGATCTCTGGTTTCTTCATGTTTTTTTCCCCCATAATTTCCTACCTGACTTCTCTCTGTCTTGCACAATTGCAGTATTGATCTCAACATGGCCTGAGCAAATAGCACCTGAACAATTTACTGAAGGTGAGAAAATGGGGCTTTAAAAACTTATTTATCTGCTTTCCTGACTGTTAGCAATTATCTCTTGTTGGAATGTTCTCCTTTCAGTTGCATAGCAAACACCACCATAATGATCAAAGAAATGAATGTATCTTATAACATTATTAAAGTATTATAGGCAAGTTCCAGATTTTTAGAGTTTTCTTACCAAATATATTAAGATAGCACAAAGATGAAAGGAACAGAATTTCTAAGGACAATTAAACTATTGTAAGCTTAGTTATTAGTTATGGTGATGGGTGATGATAATAAAAATGAAAAGGCAAAAAGAAAGGCAAAGATCTTTCAGACTTGATCATCCTGAAGGATGTTCTTAGAGTGAACTAGTTTCTGTAACTGATAAAACAAGTTGCATTCATTTAACAGTGTATCCACAAACAGGGGACTTTCCAATCTAAATTACAGGATACTAATTACACACAGCAAATTTCAGCAGAAGTCTGAAGAAAGCTTGGGAGATGTGGTGAGACATCTCATCTGCTCTACCACCATGCTTTGTATTTGACTCAAAAATATTAAATTATTTGCAGGTAAAAGGTAAACTCCACCAGGGACAGAAGAAAAGACATGCTAACTTCTTAGTTAATTAGCATGAAACAGAACTTAAGGAAGATAAAGTCATTTATTTCCATATTTGTCAGACAGTTAAGGTAGCAGCAATGCGTGATCATAGCAATCCCTTGATCTTTGGATTTGGGTGACAACTACAAACTACTTTATCTTCCTGACACATTATTTTGAAATAATACGCCCAAGTATAATTCTGAGATCTAAACTCTGTTTTATGAAACTGGGCCCACGGAAATGAGCATGCTGTAACACTAATGATGTGATTTTGTGACAATATAAGACTGCAGTAATAGGGTTTGTAATTTTAGATTGGGAAAGCCTAAGTGAAATTTTAGATGCAACTGTGTAATTCTAAAATTCACCTGTCCTTAAAATACAGTTTGGAATAACTGTAACATCTTTTAAAAATATTTATTCTTAGGTGTGAAGTATTCCTGGTACTTCCTCTTAGTCTTAACTGCCAGTAAATACTTTTTCTCAGATGTACAAATTTACCTGCCTTTCTGTTAATTCTCACTGCAAAATATCAACATAGTACAGTAGCAAGTGGCTGATTGATAAGGTTACAGTTTTGAAAAATAAAATGGCAAATCAATGGTGGAAGAACCACCTTGCAAGGCTTTGTTCACATTGACTGTTTTAAGGTTGCCATATGTAGCAAATTGTAACCTCAGCATCTTCTGTAGTCATAGCACTTCGTACTCTTAAATAACAAAGCAAGGACGATCCTCTGAAACATCAATTTCAATCCCCCAAAGAGAAAGCTACTGATATAAAAGGTCAGTAAAACATGCCCTTTGCTCTACAACAGTGTGGGAGAGGGAAAGGTAGGAAAACAAGAAACTAATGCTTGATGTTATAGTAAAATATATATCTTATGAACTGGAAGCACCACTCAAGGACAGTTCATGCTTAAAAAGCACAATCTGTATAAATCTGCCAGAGTCAACAAGGGGCTGACTTAGCTGTGCCACAGATAAGTGGGAGAAATAATAAACCTCTATTTTAGTCCATCTCACTGTCATTCCCTACTTTTCTCATTTAGTGTCCTTTTCTCAACACCAAAAATTCCATCAAGAGAGGCAGCTGATTTTTTGTACTGTCACTTGTGTTGATTTTTTCCTCATTTTTTTAAAGTCACACAAGAATATTCTCCATGCTATTTCTCTCATAACAATGGGTATGTGGCATTTTTAGGAGAAGTGATTCTTGCATAAACATTCCTTGAGCAACTAGTCAAAACTGTACATTTATTCACTTTCAGCTCCAGCCCTGAGAAGCCTTTGTACTGCATTTCTAAAAGGAGCAAAATCCTGACAGGTGCTCCTTAAAGGCTGAGGATCAAATGCAGATTTTCTTCTCTCCCTGCCCCAGCCTGTGCCCCCTCCCTTCCCAGCACCGAGGGAGAATCTGTGGACCGCAGGTGCATGCCAAAGAACCGAGAGTTGTGCCTGCAGTCCAGCGGCTGCAGCCTAAGAGAAAGAAGACAGTCGCTTCTATCTATATCCTCAGTGCTGTAGCGACTTGAAAAAAAAGATGCAGGAATACTTAGGATCTTATCCAAAGTCTGTTCAAGTCAGTGGGAATGGTTGTGTCAATCACTAGGGAGCAGCATGGGAAGGGTGCTTGATTTACATGCTCATGTCACATACGTTAAGGCATATGTTGCATATGTTCTGCACTGTTTGGATATTCAGTGTGCGTGCTGCACTTCTGTGTGGACAGTTCAGGGACTGACTGTGAGGAGAAGCTTCTATTCAGAGCATTGCAGGTTATATGCCCCTGTCAGTAACATGATAGCATGATTTTAATCATGCTCAAATCCACGGACGTTTTTACAGAAAATGCATTGAATTATGTATCATCGTAATTGTTTATTAATGAATTTGGGAAGCTGCATATAGTTTATACATTTCAGACTCCACTGAAAGAGCTTTAACTCAAAAAATAGATACAAAATTGAAGAAAAACAGATCTCATTTAAAAGAGCAATGTTTTGGTAAAAAAACAGAGTATGAATTGTATCATTAAATGAACCAGAATATTTTATTGAGAAGTGTCTATTTCCTATTTGTTCAAAAATATCACAGTTTAGGAACATTTTTTATCTCTGTGGATCATGTCTAAACTGAGAGGTTTCTTCCACACCCTGCAGGTGGAAAACAGGATCAGGAATAGGTTATATAAAGAGACAGAGTAAGATCTTGCTTGTAAGTAAAAAACTATATGTGCTTATACACAGAATTTTTTTTCTAATTAAAAAGTTTAAACTATTGTAGCTCTTTTGAGATTTTAAACTAACTCACTGAATTCACTTGTTCTTATGAACATTAAAAAATACTGTATTTTGGAAATGCCAGTATGAAGAGGGATCTTCCTTTAAAATGAACTTACCAGCTCCTATCCAGGAGAATCTTTTACAGATTTGAAAGGTTGAAGACCCATTTTTGCCATCCAAAGACACCACCACAAGTATCTTTTGCATGTATATACTGAAATTTGAAGTAAAATAATGGATTTGCTTTCTTCTTCTGTTCATATTTTTTTTCTTTTTCTCTCTTTCTTGACAAGAAGGGAATGCAGAAATTAAACATTATTTTTTGATATACGCATTCTTTTCTTGTATTTTTTACTTATTGTGGTGACATCAATAATTTGCATCTTAATTTCAAATATCTCAAATAGCTTCCCAGATATGTTGATATATTTTGTAATCACTGCTCAGTACTTAATTCAAATTGTGGTCATGCTGTGAAACAGAAGTTGTTGTCCTGTATATTTTGCAGATGGTTAAACTAAAGTGCAGAGAAATAAAGAGCCTTTACTGTAGAGAACTTTCAGGTATGACTTTTCCCATCACAGAGAAGTGCCTGAGTCATATGTATGACAGCTGCAAGCAGACAGAGAAATGGTGCATGAAACTACAGTGGGGACAGAGGAACAGTTATACAGAGAAACTGCACTTCATTGGGGGGGCTTTTTAAAGTGTTAATTATAAAATTTAAGGCATGAAGGATGCTCCAAATGCTTGTGACTCCACATCACTCTGACTTCTAAAGTCACTCACAAGTGACTTCATAAAGGTGTAAGGTAATAATTATGTACACGCAAATTGTGCAGTGTTGCCTTGGTGTGCACACTAACTCAAAATTGGACTAACTCATCTATTTTAAAGGTGCTGAGCAAGTTCAGTTCTTTTTAGGTCTATTAGAATTTCTGGTCTTCAGTGCTCCTGATCATTACTAGCTTTTAATGTTTTATCTGAAAGGTGCTTCATGTAGCAAATTGCATGGAACACACTTTAACTTAGAAGTATAATGGGCTGAGATGTTCCTGATGAAATTTCACATGTTAAAAATGAATAGGAGTTGAGGAAAAGCTGATGTAAAATGTTTCCAAGTAACACACATCTTCAGAATTTTTCCATGTAATAAATATTTTTATTATATTGTTGTACCATATGCAAAGCAATTATTTTGAGGTCATAAAGCACATCATGATGTAAGTTAGGAAATTATTTATAGGGTCATTCCCTTTGTATGTAATTTACTCTGTAATTCTTTAGCTATTTATTGTAATAGTTTCCTAAAAGGTTATGTGAGATTTAACCTGTGTCTTCTGGCTGTCCTTAAGCCTTTTCTTTCAGAACTCCTTGGCTAGACCTTAAATGATGAAGGCAGCTTCTAGGGCAAGCAGCAAGAGCTAGCCCTTGTAACAAACTCTTTCCTCCCTTCAGCTGAAGGAACAGCAAAAAAATATCTCCAAGGATCATCTACATCCTATTCCACAGACTCCAACACATCTCCTGATAAAATGCAGAAAGGGAATTGAAAACCAGTTAAGTTCTTTGCAGCATAATTGGCCAGCTGCCACAATCATGCTGCCACCACCAAGCAGCCCCTGGATCCCTTGCTGCTCACCTGCCAGTAAACCCTCACATATCTTCTTTTGAGGAGAAACCCTGTATTTCTGCAGGAGATAAGCATGTGGTTATTTTATAGATTTGCTTTGCTTTATCCAGCAAGTGAGTCTTAATCATGACAGAGCTCATTACACAGAAAGGTTTCTGACATGCAGTTTCTCACTTCTGTCCCTAAAAGGGATTGATGAGAGCTGGTGGAACTGTGAAAAGTAATGGTCTTGTTTGAGGGAGAAAAAAGGAAAGCAGTAAGTGGAAGTTGGGAGTGGAGGGGAGAGTAAGAAAGTGAGAAGAGAACAGAGGCAAGGAAAGGTGGTGCAGGACCATCCGTGACACAAGGCAATGAAAAGAAATAAGGGTTGGTGGGGGAAACTGATAGACTATTGACCAAAGGCTACTGGGCAAGGAAACGCAGAAGAAGAGTAGACCATGAGGCAGAGAAGCAAATAGCAAGCTGTGGGAAAAGGAGGGCACTGTAAAAAATTATTATTATGAGAAGGGAGTGAAACCATAGTAAAAAGGAGGAATGCTAAGAACTCAGAGATGAATATGAAAACACCTTAATAAAACTGACTTTAATTTTAGTGTTTAACATACCAGTAATGTGTGTGTAAACACCTGATGGGAAGACATGAAGGAGACGGAGACATTGTCTTCCCAATGGTGTTCAGTGACAGCAGAAGAGGCATGGGCATACTATTCTCCATCCTTGGAGATATTCAAAACCCAACTGGACACAGACCTTGGCAACAGGCTGCAGCTGATACTACTTAGAGCAGGGTGCTTGTTCTAGATGATCTCTAAAGGTTGCTTCCTACTTTATAATTTCTGTAATTGTGCGGGCATTTTCAAGGGTTTACGAGAATGGAATTATTGTTTTCCTTGCAATGTGTTGGGTTTTATTATGCAATGCTTTCAGGATTTCTGCTAATAATTTGCAAGGGCCTGGAAGGATACTTCAGTACCTAGACACGTAATTTGGCTTGAATTGTTGGGTTTCAGGCTTTCCTCCTCTTCAGAAGTAATGGAAAAAGCCAAAGCTAGATAAAAAATGTATGCAGTTGCTTTTTATTACAATAAAATCCTCTCGTTTTGCCTTTGTCATAAAACCCACAAATGTACTTGGAGTTAAACGAAGTGCCAGCCCCTGTGTAACAGGGGGTGGTAACTGTGTAACAATATGGTTGTGGCTTTTTCTTTTCTATTTATTTTTTTTTTTTAACTGAACATCTTCAGTTTATTTTATGACACCAAAGAGAGGTTGTGGTCATGGTCTGATTGTGTGTAGATATTTTATACACAGCTTTGATTGACAACTTTTTATGGAGATGAGCAGTTGCATAAAACTGTAATTCATTTGATCCCTCTGCCACCCTATGCTTTTATTTCAGAAAGAAGGAAATAAATAGGAAGTAGTCCTTGTGATTTATAAAGGAAAAATACAAATGTTTGGACACATGCAACCATTTTTGGAAATATGTTTCATCTGTGTAGTAAGCAAATAACACTCATTGTGGTGATAAACTTCTTCCACGAACTTCAAGCTGTCTCCTTTAAACTATGTTTCTTACCTAGGATATCAGCAGCATTGATTATCAAGATGCTTGTTTTGAACAGTTACTTAGTTTAAATACCTCTTTGTTTTGTTCATGACATTCCTTTCTACTATATCCGAGAACCTACACAAATATTTCCATTAAAAATACTGTTTAGGTGGAAGTTTATATATTATAGGATATTTCATCTTTATTTTAATTACTCTCATGGACAAGTAGAAAGCTATTACAATGCCATTACAGATAAAAAAATGTAAAAATAGAATTTATTTTGGACTAGCCTCTGCTATGATTCTCTGTTATTATCCACAGAAAACACAAATACTAAAAAATTAACAAAAGCTTTCTGAGACAAATTGTTATAAACAATAGCGAAAGAGTTTAACAGGGGAGAAAACCAGAAACAGTAGACCATGCAAATTTGAATAAATTTGTTGGGTCAGAGTTTGATCTTCTGACAAGATACTCCACGCTCACCGCAGTTAAGATTCTGTTGTCACTGCTTTATAATGCATCATAACTCATTGTTTTTCTGCAAATTCTCTTTGCTTTGTTAAATATATCAGAAATTCATCTCACATTTAAGCTACATGGACTTCTCATTACCTTCAGGGAGCTGGCGTATCTCACAGGTTCAGACAAATTCCTGAAAGCACAATGCTGCGGACATTAGGATCCATAACAAACTTTATTGTGCATGTTTCTTACTTCAGTGATACCTTCAAATGTACAGCAGCTGTGTAAGTTCAGGGAGCTGAATAAGACTCATGAAGTATAATTGGCTCAAGCCCAGGTGCAGCAAAGCTCTTTATTTCAGTGGGGAGTGTTTTCATGTTTAAAAGTTAACCCTGTGCTTGAGTTGCTGGGTTAGGGCTTTTAAGGATACACTCGTTATATAAAGAATGACTTGCATTAGCATTAATATATTAGTAGTTGACAGAGGAAATTATTTTCAATGATTTTGCATATATTATTTTTAAAGCTATGGAGTTACAGATCAATTTTAGATATTATAAATGCCCCTGGACAACTAAAACAGAAACTTGTATTAAGTAACAAGAAGGCTGGCAGTGCAGCAGAGGGAAAGCTGAGGTGTGGTAATATGATCACAAACCTTATTCTCAAATGTATATTACCTTCGTCATTTAGATCTGTTTGCTTTTTTATTTGTCTGATTAGGTTTTCATTAGAAAAACTAGATAGGTGGATTTTTGAAGATTAATGTTTGGAATGCATTACAAAAAGTCTCATTGAATAACTGACATTTCAATTTCATGAAACAGAAGTTTATGAAATACTGTTTGCTTATTTCCAGAAACCAAGATTCTAGATTGGGCATTACTTTTTGTTCAGTGTAGCATTTAGTCAGAGGTTGAATCAGAATGAGACTCCGGAAATACAACCATAGACAGTGGTTTGATTCTTTTCCTTTATGTATATCCATTTTAAATGTTATTCAGTTTTCACCACATAGCTGCCCAGGTCAGTGGCACTATATGTAAATCTTAAGCATTCAGCTGAATACCTTGCTGAATCAGGGCCATTTTCAGGGCACACATTACTGTGAAATGAATTTATTCCACATTACTCACAGGATCGTTCTAATAGTAATAATTCTTCACAGATGGGCTATTTTTTTTCCACTCAGGTAACTTAAAAGATAGAGGAAGCATGAGCTGATAAAATCCCTCTAATTTCTTGGTAGTAATTGATACTACTTATAGTCTTCAGGAATTTTAATGTAGGAGATGGAAGCAGATTACAACAAAATTTCTAGTTATGTAAACAAAAAATGGAAAATGGGATGGACTTTTGCAGATTATCCACTCACTCATTGATTTGCCATCTGCAAAATAAGATCCTTTTTTTAAGATAAGTAAATATTATGTAAACTCTTAGGGTTCAGTATCTAAAGTATATTTTCTATAACCAGGTAATCACAATTAGTATTGAATATCTACTTGTAATTAGCTTGTTTTATAGTAAAGGAAGCAGCCCTGAAACTCAGGATGGTAAAAACTATTTTTAGATTTAAAAATTTTCCGAGTACCAGAGAGGACATTAGCTATAAAATTGGGTGTACAAATTAGAAGTTTTTACAGTTCTTACAATCCAGGCAATTGCTCTGTAACAGAACCAGAAAGATCTGGAAATATTCCACTTGGGATTCTCACTTTAGTCACCTCACATTCTCCTCTGGTATGATAATGTGTGACATAAATGTTTTTAGACACAGTTTTTTACTGTCATGCTTCCCTCCAGCATGCAAACAAAGACAAAATTATCTCTTGAAACCCTTGAAATACTTTATTTTGTAATTTATAATTATAGCCTCTAGTTGGCTGTCTTGTATGAGATCCTTTGTGGAAATTACTTAATTGTACTTTGTTTTTTTAAATAAATAATTTGGATTTATGTTGCTCTTTAGGTAAATATTTACAATCTATTTAAGTTACAACATAAAGCTATCCCAAAACCATTTCATTCTCTTACGTTGCCTTATTTTCTTTAAAAGCTTGTTTTCTTGGTAGTTATACACTAATAGTCTTTAATAATTTTCCCTCTTCTGTTAATGGCAGTCTTTTGAAAAAAAAAAAAAGGAATTTTTTTTTTCTTCTTTTTTAGTCCTTTTTAAGCTTTCAATTTTTTTTCTAAGCCAAGTCACACTCAAATATAGAAACGTAGTGCTATGCTCTTGCCTGCTGCTAAACCAACAGAAGATGACTGGGTGCAGCATCTGCTCTCTTTCTTCTGAAGAGAGGCATAGCTTGCTCATTCAAACCTGTAAACCAAACACCCAGACACTTTCAATGCCAAAGCCCAGATCCAGAAGCTCATCATAAGCTCCAGTCCCCATCTGACCCCGAACAGTACAATGTCTGAGTACTGAAGCAAGGCGTAGTTGATATGTTGAAAACACGGTTTCAAAGACAAATTTTTGTGGCTATCAGCACTGAATGGTTTTGGCTACATGCATGTGTGGGACAGAGAGTTGTTTGGGGAAAAGAGAATTTCATTTGTGCGATAAACTGAATTTTTGGCGTTTATTTCCCACAGTGTTAACTTAAGCATTCCCTCTCCGTTAGTTAGTCCATGCCCTTTTCTGGCTTTGTATCAAACATTGTTAAAGGCTGTTCATTTTCAAAAGAGTCTTTGAAGTGGCTATCTTCTAAAGAGCAGGCAAGGATATTTTTCTGTAACCTTTAAGAAGTAAATAGACAGCTGTGATGATCACAGAGTGAAAAACATGGATGCAGATTGACAGAAAGTAGTGCTTAAGTAAGTTATAAGAATTTGTATTTATTTATGATAATCCTACCTTGACAAAACAAATACTAGGGATAATAGCAAAGTTTTTAGGTAGTGTAAGAAACAACCCTTCCTGTTAAATTTGTGATTGAGAGCTTTGCAATAGCAGAGGGATAGGCAGTTTTGAATGTAACTTTGCTATTGGATATACTGCATGCGATATAAATGGTACAAATAAAAGCATCTCTCCTCCTGTTTAGTTTAATAGAAATATCTCTAAGAAGTAACTGTAGATCATAATGTTGACTTTACAGCAAAGGAGACATTACATTCTAATGAAAAATCTGCCATGAATCATTCATAATTTGCTCAATAATAATTTACACATGGCTGCACTTTATTGTGTTGAACAGAATGTAATCAGGCTTGATGACCTTTAAGTCCTCTTTTAGGTTAGGTATCTAAAAATGTGATCTGCACTCAGCAAGGTCTCAGAATTGCTTTTTTTACAAGGCTTTGAAATAAAAAGCTCTGCAAAGACACAATTCATATCCAGTCTGCAGATTGGCAGTACATTTTAACATTTATTCTCAGCTTTGTGCATAACTGTGATTTTTATTTTGTTCATGTCAAATCATAATATCTTGTATTAATGATTAAGGAGTGCAGACTAGAGCCAAAAATTATGGAGATAAGAACACAAAATGTTTCTCCTAGGAAAATATTTTAATAATATTAAAAATAATAAGAAATATATCAATCATACATGAGCTGTTCAGTACGATACTTTAGCAATAAACCAGATTCATTTCTAGAAGAATGTACTTTGGGATAAAATATGTTCCGCTGTTGAAAATGGCAAGCTGTTTTGAAAGTGAAAAGTGGCGCTCCTATCTTTGTTGTCAAAGACATCAGAGATCCTGGTACTTTTTATGACAGACTAAAAGAGAGTAAAATTAAACTCGTGTCCTTCTTTTGTGTAGAGCATAATCTTAAGCCTTTGGTATTGTTAGAACCACTGCCAGCTTTGCTAAAAGCAAAAGATAAAAAGTGCAAATCTCCAAATTTAATTTTTCTCATCAGAAGGTTTTTTCCCTAGGATACCTGAACTGTCCTTCTATGAAGGCCCTCTATTTCTTTGCTTCCTATATTAGATAAAGTCTAATAGGGCTGGACTCAGCTTTCCTCTTCTCCTCTGTAAGCTTAATTCCTTCTCCTTACCACAGCAATACATTCTGACTTGGTTAAGCAGCTGGACTGCTGTGACAGCGGGTTGCTGAGCTAGTGTGACTTCTTCCAGCAATTAAATACATACACCTGCTCAAATAAAGGGCTATTCTCATGGCATGACAGAGGTGTAATTAAGGCTCAGGGAAAACAGGATGCATACTTGTTTTGTACATATGTCCCGGTTTGAGACAAATTCGGAGGATCGTCTGAAATAAAACATCGCCTGATAGAAGGCAGGTTACAGCCGCCCCTCCCCCACCAGGTTCGGGAAAGAAAGATTCCTCGGAGGAAAGTGAAAGAGGGAAAGAAACCTATTTATTTAACAAACACACAGGAAAACAATAATGCTAAATAATAAAACCTCTCGCTGTGGAGAGAACCTGGCAAAATTCAAAGTCCTTCTGTAGGTGTGGCTGTTCTCTCTCCGGAGCTGAGGTGTGGCCCCTCTAGGTCGTGGCGTGTGCCTCCCGGTGCTGGTGATCCGGACCGGAGCAGAACAGTCCAAGGAAAGTTCTTGCCTCAGCTAGCGAGCCGGATAAACAGCAAAGAATTTTAACTCTCTATCTCTTTCCTGAGAAAAAGCTGAAAAGCTCAGGAAAAAAGTAAGGGTGTTTCCTCCGCTCTTGCCATCACAGAAGCTAGGCAGAGGAGTGTGTGTCTGTGTCCTTGAACACAAAACTGCTTTGAAAAGTTCACCTGGCTTTTTTCTTTCTCTCGAACCAGTTTTAAAGGCACAGAAAAGCACAAGATTCATGTCTGGGCATAGAGCAGTGATAGGGGATACAACACCATAAAGTCACCCCAAGACAACCTAATAATTATTAAGAACAAAAATTCACTGTGGTCCCTTACCTTCATCCATGAGGAGCCATATAAATCTAGGTAAAAGAGGGAACCTCAGCTTTGCTCAAGACCATTACTGTTGTCCAAGGCATACTAAGATCTGCTTGTTGCTTATTTCAATGCTCACTAATGCGCATTCTAGTATCAATGAATTTAATTGTGTTAGTAATCTACAGATTGATAGATGATCGTGCCACCCTGGCATTTGATGTATTCATCAATTTGGCTTATAGTATTCTGGCATGCAATCACATGCAAGAAAGCCCAAACATTATCTCCCTTCTTAATTTTGTTAAAACTAATTCATTGTCATGAATTAGAAGGCAAGAGTTTTGTCATCTTTAATAAAAAAAAGAGCATTATCAAATGAAAATGTAAGCTAGATAGCACGGTAAGAATGGAAACTATCCCCAGGTAATAAAATGTCAGGGTTCTCTTTAAATACAAAATCTAACTGAAATGTTATAAAATAAAGGTTCTTTCAGGCTTAACTAGATGCTTGGTAATATAGTTGCAATGATTTTATCAGTCTGATTTCAGATTAATATTTCCAGTATTCTCAAGAAGCAAAAAACCAGGAAGCAAGCTTCTCTTTTAGCTGTCAGTTTCACTTTATTCATCCTTGAGCCATAAAATATCCTAATTACCGGTTATTTTCAAGTTGAACATTAGCAGACATGTAAACATCTAATTCTGACCCACACAAACATACAGTTGAAAGTATTTCTAGTTGGAGATTTCTCACCTGCTCCTGTTTACTTCTGTCTTCAGATACATATTGTGCACCTAATCTCTATACTTAGCATTGTGGCCAAGGGGATTTGTGTAAGTCTAGAAACAGTAAGTTTCTAGACATTTCAAACATTTTTTTGTATGTTGGTAATGTCACTTTTCATTCCCATTATTATGCCTTATTTAATAAGCCTCTATTAGGATTCAAATACTTATTTCTTTATTTGCTCAATGAACATGTGCTAAAGACATGCCACTGCTGTATGTCCCTTTTACTACGAATCAGATTTTCCCTGACTTCGTATCTCCTAAAAAGGTATAAACCATTTCAGCAGTTGTTTTAATGAAAAAGAACTCTTCAATAATTTTTATACTAAAACAGCAAAGCAAAAACAGTTCTCTTCCATCTAGTATCAGTAAGGAATAGATTCCCCTCACCTAAACTTAAACATTTATCACACAGATACTCATGGTGGAGTTCACTCTACCTTGTGGTGAAAGGGAATAGACAATCTCAGGACACAAATCATCTGACCTGTGCTAGACATTTACTCGAGAATAAGATGATCCAACTCTAAAACTATGTATTTTTCTCCATTATAAAGAGAACGTAGGCAATCTAGCTCACACATAAATGTCTACATTTAGTTAAATAAATACCACTGAAGGTGTCTCTAGACCAAGCTTTCAAAGATAGAGTAGGGGTCTGAATGTCAGTGGAACTGTGATTTGCTGATGCATCACAATTTCCACAGTGGATCTTTGCCATCTTATTTCAATAACCCTTCAAAAACTAAGTGGTGCAATGTCTAAAATATTTAGAGCCTGAACCTCTTGTCTCAATATAGACAATCAGTGTTAATGTAGGAAAAAATACTACCTCATTCATTGGTGGCACTTAAAAAGCGTAAACAGGGAGTGGAAATATGCTTAACATCCTTAGTAGTTTCAGTATTTTGGATAAATACCAATAAATAAAGTTGCTAGTTTGCATAAATATTATTGAAGTCAAATAACGACAGTCTCAGCTGGGTGAATCCATCATGTCATTTATCTTGTTCAGAATTACAAAGCTTGCTTCAGGTCTTCAGGTAAAAAAATATATGTGGAATGCTGATGGATGTTCAGGGTTTTCTTTGGATCTGTGTACTGTGAGTTATACAGATTATTAAAAACGGGCCAGTTTTGTACCTTTATTATGGTAATTTATTATGTGCCACAAAGAAGATTATCAAGGCTTTCTGTCTTTTAGCATATGGTCACAATTTTACAATTGGTAAACTAACTGAGCTGTGCTGGCTAGGTTTTCTCCCCATTTTCATATTAAAACCAAATATGAGTCACCTGCCTCACTGACACCGAGTAATTTCTCTTTTGCTGACTAAACCTGCAGATCTAACTTCATTGGGTTTGCATAGCCACAATGTCCTTTTCTGCTTAAAGGTACTTAAATGAGCCATAAACAGAGAGTTTCAGCTTCCTTGACTGCTTTAACTGTTAAACAGAAAGTGCTTCCTTAGCGTTTTTAATTCTGAGTAATTGTCATGTAACTGCTTCAACCAATTTAGGTGGGAGCACCCCGAGAACAGTTGAGGATATAGCGTTGTCTGGACTTACTACCAGAAAAGAATTTTTGTGTACATCTCCCCAGTATCTGATTAGAAATACAGATGTGACTAACCAGTGTGTACGATGCCCATGTTCCCTGTTCTACACCAGCAAGGATGTGACCTAAGTGTAGCCATTGGCATTTGTAGAGTCCAGAGCTCCGGTCCCCAGCTCTTGATTGCCTCAGCTTTTCCCTGCATTAGCCTAGATGACTTCTTCTGCCTAGTCTGTAATTGAATCCAGGTGCTACCTCAGCACACAGGGCCAAGCCTGTGTCCTATAGTTTTAGCACTCACAAGGGTCCTCCAACAGCCCTATCACTGACCAATGTAACCCAGCTGGCAGTCACCCTTCTGATTTGGGAGCTCAGCTGCATCTGGTATATAACTGTTAGTGATAATCCTGCTCACTAGTTTATGTGGTGTTCCTGGGCAGATGTTCTGCCCCAGTCTCGAAGAGAAAGTACTGAGGGAGAACTTTCTTGGTGTTGTGCGATGACAAAAATTTGATGGTGGATGTCTACTGTGTCCAAAGGCTTTTTCGGGTCCCTCTGTTATCCTGGAAAGAAAAGAGGTATTTGTGGTAGGTGATTTTTGTTGTTGTTGTTTTGTTTTTTGGGGTTTTTTTTGTCTTACCTGTTTCTCTGCAGTGCTCTAGGCAGATAGAACTTCATAAGCGTGGAATTACAAAATCCAGACACTTGAATGTTTCTGGTTTTTTTTTTCCTACTGGAATCTTTAAAAATCTGTTGGAACATGTTTCTAATTCTGGAGATTGTTTTGGGAAGTAATTCTGCTTACTTACACTTTCCTTATTTCCTTCTTCTTGTGCACCTCCAAAGTCCTTTTCTGGGAAAACAAAAACCATACAAAAAAAACCCATGGAGTAAAAAATATACAAAGCTGGTACCTTTGTTTGACAGCAGCTGTCTCTGAGCACCATCCAAGTTTGTGCTGTAGGTTTTTATTCAGGCTTTGCTTTGCACAGGAATGTCTCAATGTTACTCTACAGTATTTTAAGAAGATAATTACCTTTTTCTTTTATTTGTCCTAAAGGAATATTTGGGAATTGTGTCTTCAGTTCATTAAAATAAGTGTGTCCTGATAAATAAAAACTAAATGTGTCACATCTTGAAGTGCTCCCTTTCAGCTTAATCTGCTTTCTTTTGGGTGAAACTACTTCACACGAGATGTGGTAAGATGTGCTGTGGGACTACCCAACTTGAGGGAGTTTTAGTCCAACTAACATCAAAGATTTATCTCCTCTTCTCCTTGGTGAATCTCTATTTATTTATATTTCTGTGTTTGTGTGTGTGTTTAATCAAAAATAGCACTACTCAGGTATAAAGTACAAATATTCAGTAGCTGATTAGTGCAGTATTTAAGGAGAAAGTTCAGCCAGTAAATATCTGTGGTGTTCTCAGCAGGAAACAGACAACTGGAATTGCTGATAGGAGTCAAGAGAAAAAGTGCAGTTAATAATTTGTAGATATTTACACCTTTGCTGGTTTCTTTCACGGTACAAAGGCATTAGTGAAAGTGACAGAAACGAGTTATGAACCATTTACTTGGGCTATCTGGAGGGATTTAATCTCACTTGGGTCATGGAGTTGAATTCTCTGGGAATTGGTGTTACTGTGATAGGCTGTATCTGAAGGCCTGGAGTGCAGAGATAAGACTTTTAAGTCCAGCTGGAATTAGAAGCAATAGAATTAACTGGATTGTAATGCTGTAAACCTTTTGGTTCAGATCCTGAAATGCCTCTGGATGGTAGTTCAAATCTCTTCCAGATGGAGGTTTGGCTCTGGGACCTATACGTAAGACAAACATTCACAATGTCAAGGACTTTTTTTTTAGGAGCATGCTCAGTAAAATCAGCCTTACATGGCTCAGCATGCTTGTTGTTGTTGTTCAGTCACACGGTTTCCTTAATATGGTAGGGAGGATGGTTTACTTGTTTCAAAAGGCTAATTTTCCACTTCATTGACACTCACATGCATGTTTGTGGTTATTTGTTTTAAAGGAAGGCTAGGAAAGTGTTTGAAAGGTCATTGCTTTTATAACTGAGACAAGGCTGAATATAGCTGGCATATGCATATCAATATGAGATAATGGAGATTGCTATAATGGAAAACATAAAACATCTATAAATGAGCTATTAAGGGCTGGGGGTTTTGTTGTGGTTTTCCTTTTTGTTGTTGCTGCTGTTGTTCCCCCTCCCACCTTGAGAAGGCTTTCCAAGGAAATGCTTTAAAACAGTGGATGCATGGAGACTTACCAATGTGTACATATTTTCTGTAATGTAGTGTATTTTCTGTGATCATACAGCATAATTAGACAAAAGTTACAATGCATGAGTTGATAGATTAATTCTATGCTTACATTAAAGATGAGAAGTTAACTGCAAACCATGATTGTAAAAGACAACAGTTTGTTTTTCTGAGCTTAAAAGGGAGCAGTTTCCCCTAGTGTAAAAGGAAATACAATCTCTAAGTCTGCTGAAGAGAAATAAAATTAAAAATTAAACTACCAGAGAATACTGATTAAGGAATTTTTTTAAGATCTTAGTAGAGAACAAATCCTTCTTCTGATTTCATTGGAAAATATAATTTTATAACAAGAACCAGTAGGAGTACTTCAAAGTTTCATTGCTGTAATAACTTTTATTTTTAAATCAATACTCTTATTAATAACTTTTTTTAGTTTAATGCTAAATTGTAAGTTCTGCTAAATTTAAAAATGAAGATTTCTCAATAGCTCTGAGGCAACATGAAGAAAATTACTATATCATGGTTTAGAAAATGGTGGGCCAAGAGAGAAAGTGTCGTTCCAACAGCCACTCAGTAGGCAAGTGAGAACTCTGAACAGAAACCTCTTTTTTTCAAATCTCAGCTATTCCTGTTAGATATTGGACTACGAACACTTTCTCTAAAATAATTATTTGATTACTACAAAATTGCAATCTTCTCTTTCCTGTTTGTAATAGGATTTTGTTCTTAGCTCTTGCAACCCTTTATACCAAAGGAGTTATACCCGATGGGAATTTGTCCAGTGCAGTGCATGGATGTTTGCACAGTGTAATTAAATGCTTATGAATAGTTATCATGCATAAATGTCCATCTACAGTCCATGTGATGGGAGCACCAATGCTCTAGAGAATAATGCTTATGTTCAAAAGTATTTTTCTGCCTGAGGAAGCCTGGAAGAATTTAGCAGGTGAGAGCTCAGGAACTGGCGAGCATGAGCATGAGTTCTTTATTTTGTTTAAAATTTTAAGGTGTGAACTGTTTTGGTTTTTTTTCTTTCTTTTTCAGAGCTAAATGTATTGTGTAAATGCACAGTAACTTCAGAACATTTCTTTGGTGTTCCATCACTGTGGAAAATTATAGAAATTGTATAAGAGGGAAAACTTGTGACCTTCTTTTGATAATTCAGAAGTTGCTCAAATGGAATTTATGGAAGAACCTTGGCATGAATTAAAAGGAGGGTAGCATAACACTGATGTGTAAAATAGCACTCTTACTAGTGTATGTTAGAGTTCTTTTAATTTACTATGTACTATTTTACTGATTTTTGAGTCTTACTGGCTTTTCACATCAGTGAAGCTATGAGAAGAGATATTAGATCCCTTTTAAATTTGTTGCTCCCCTTATCTCTGCCCCCCCCCATCCATCAAGACCCCAGCTTTGTGTGGTATCCTTTTTGTAGCTTTTTTTAAAAATCTAGGTACAGACAAATAAAACACCTCATAAATTGAGGGATGAAGGTAAAAAAGTTATATGAATATGACAAATGCCTTGATTTCCCTCTTATCGAAAACATGTTCAGTGTATTTGACCCTTTTGGTTTTCATCAGAGTTGTTCACTGTGTAGTATCTGGTATCCATTTTTGCAAAGAGGAGATAATCCACTAAGATTTCTTGTGTACAGTCTGCACTCTATAAAGGTTGATGGGTTTACGTATGCCTTATCTTTGTGAAGAGAAGGCAGTGCCTTAAATTATAATTATCTTGTTTACAGAGTTGCAATTCTGGGCTATTAGTTGCTCTGCAGACATAGTGGCTGTTCAGACCAGACCAAAACTTGAAATAAAGATGAACAGCTTGTCCCTCATATAGGGACTGAGTCTCAGGAAAACATGTGAGACCTGGAATGGCAGAACACAGATAAAAAGAACAGTTTTGCTTGTGTGTGTGTATTTGAGGAAGTTCTGCCTGGTTTACTAATATATATTGTACTCCACATCTATGTTCTGATTAAAGTGCCAGTTCTAGATCCTTTCCATTATCATAACTGAATTTGTTATAGCTAAGCCTGATGATGACAAATAAATAAAAAGTACTGATTAAGCCACTGCCATAGGCACTGAACTGTGAATTAATCATAATATTAATTCTAGTTAATCAATTTTATTTGTTGTCATGGTTTACACTGAGCCATAAGCAAGGAAAACATTACAGTGATAGTTAAAATGTTATTATAAAATGCCAAACATTTAAATAATGTATCTGTTTTCTTCCATGTGACAAAAGAGATTCTGGAAGAGATTTCAATGAAAGGGAGCTCTGTCTTCAGAATAAAATGTATTAAAGTCTGTGGAAATGCAAATAACTTTGAAATGGTTGTCATGCCAGTGTAGAAATACCCTGATTTTATATCTCAGGGCCTACTCTTTTCTGAAATGATTAGCATACTTGGTTTTAAAGGTGGCCTTAGCCTGAAATGGATTCAGTAATTTGAATGCAAGCCATAACCTTTGTAAATGAAATATGGATATCTTGTCTACAAAACTAAAATCTTTTACTCAGGCTGTTTGGAATTCAGGGAAAATCTGAACTTCACTGTGAAATTAAATGATGTTTTATGTCGCTTCTAGCTGATCTGTCCTGAATTATGCATTTCAAAATATCCTGATAGCAGTCACCTTTGAAAGTAACTTATTTCTATACTTTCTAATGCTTGTGAAGTGACTTCAGATGTACCATCTTTTTCTAGAGAGTTAATAATTTTACAGCAGAGTGTGTTCTCTATATATCTATATATAATATCCTCTATTGTGTGAAAGGAAATCAAAAGTTAAACCTATAAAAGCACGGATGAGCCTGGAACAGAGTGGTTGTGGGGTGGAGTTATCCCAATGATGTCTTGCTATGTTGCCCTTTAAGCCTTGTGGGTATCTCTTCAGAACACTGGAGCACAGGGAAATACAATGCTTGTGTTCCAAATTCCTCTTATTTAAGAAAATTAGCTCCTAGAATTATATAAATGAATCAGAGCAGGTATAAAGAATTGAGGCATTTCTCCAGCTTAATATCCTTCAAAGGCTTATCCAGCAAGACATCCAGAGAGATCACCTTGTATGCTCAAACTAGACAAAAGTTCTTACAAAATTCAGGTGTTGGGGCACCTTTTACTGTTATGCAGGGGCCTCAAGAGCTTCTGTTAGAAAATGTGAGAGTTAATTTCAAATGCCCTTTTAGCCTGAGTCTGTTCAACTTTTAGGTGATTTTTGTGAAAACCATAAAGACGGGCTTAACGTATTTTCCAGCTGTGCCAGTATGTAGAAAATAAGTCAGGAATAATTAAAAATAATTCAAGATTCATGCACAGAGAGATTAAATGGAAAAAAAAAGACTAAGCTGTTTTTTAAAGCACTGCTTTAGGAGAAGAAAAAGTTAGGAAATTTGATACTAGATTATAGGAATAGATCTCTGTGTTAATAAGACAGGTTATGCCCAAAAAATGGTGTGAGGGATGGAGCACCTTCTCTTGAAGGACAGGCTGAGAGAGTTGAGGTTCTTCAGCCTGGAGAAGGCTCCAGGGAGACGTGGTTGTGACCTTTCAATACTTAACGGGGTCTTTTAAGAAGGATGTGGACAGACTTTCCAGTAAGGCCTGTCGTGACAGGCCAAGGGTAATGGTTTTGCCTGGAAGAGAGGATATGTTTAGATTGGAAATAAGGAAGATGTTTTCTACAATGTGGGTGCTGAGACAGTGGAACAGCCTGCCAGAGAGGTGATGGATGCCCCATCCCTGGAAACATTCATGGTCAGATTGGGTGGGGCTCTGAGCAACCTGATCTAGTTGAAGTTGTCACTGCTTACTGCAGGGAGGTTGGAGTAGATGGCCTTAAAAGGTCCCTTGCAAGCTACAGAATGCCATGATTCAACTTCTTCCAGCATATGCAGTATCTTGATAGCAAAGGCAGGATCCTGAACTGCATAACGCTAGTTATGTTCTCATGTGAAATGCTTAAAGAATCATCTTTTCTTTTATGTGTGTTAGCAGGACCATGTTTTAGGGGAAAAAAACAAACCCTAAAAACACCATGCATGCATCATAATCTTAAATGGTTCTCAAATGAATCTGAATAATGCACTTGATGGAGGGTTGCCTGTATTTCTTAATAGCTAAAATAAGGATATTTCTGTTTGTGAATATGGCGGTGCATATGTAAAGTTTACAGTAATTGCAGATTCAGGAAAAAAATTATATTTTTGTTTAGTTGTTTTTCCTTTTACAAAATAGTCTTTGATATCCTATAACCTTTCCTTTTGGAACACTGAAATGGACATTTGGAACATTGCTGAAATAGATAGGCTTTCTGATTATGTGTAAGATCAAAAATGGATGATATAGCAATCTATTTTCCTCAGATACTGTAGCGTGTAATCTTGATTTTACAGTTTTATGTAACTGCAGTAAGCAAAAAAGTGTTTGAACACCTTATGAAGCAAGTCTCTTGCTAGTGGCCCTTTAGCTTTTGTGATTAGTTGAGAAATTTATTCTTAGTAAAAATGTATAATGGATTCTGGGGTGGGTGTGGGGTTTTTTTTTTTGTTTGGTGTTTTGGGCTTTTTTTGGTTTTGTGGTTGGTTAGCTGGGGGTTTTTTAAGATGTATGTAGTATCCTTGGGGGAGTGTGTGTCTTTCCACAGGAACGGGAGAGAGACCCTTTGGACAAAGTAAAAAGAGCAGAAGTAAGGAAGCAGTAAATGACAGCTCAGAGAAGGAAAGTGAATGGCAGGAACATGTAGCTAAGGGCATTATCTATTCCATGTGGATTTACCATAGCCCAGATAGTTGAATGGACAGTTGTCTCTGGACACGTTGTCTAACTTACAGAAGTGAATCGATGCGCTGAGGGCTTCTCCGGGTATTGCCTACAATGGAAATGTTCTACCTTTGTCTCTCTGCCAAAAGATTTTTAGCTTTTTAATCCTGGTCAAAAAAAAAAAAAATTAAATTGAACAATCTGACATGCAGTTATCACATCTGGATTAAATTACTGCTGTGGAATATTCATGAGGCTTGAATTTTTATTTTACATCTTTGGTCTATTGCTTTTGTTTAACTTTAACTCACATTAGTTTGAATTATAAGGTGTCTGGTTGGCATTATTAGCAGTTAACTGCAGACCTTGACTTGTATATTGGACTTAGTTTAGATTTTTTTATTTTTGTGTACGGCTTCATTTAGTCCATGTATTTCCCACGCAGACGTAGTTTATGATGTATCCAAATTGCAGGACTGGCGTAATCTTCTCTGCCTACAGTGTATGAAGCTGCTTAAACATTTCAGTAGCTCAAAATTTTTAGATGAAATGCTTTCATGTTTGACACGAAATTATAGTTGTAAGTGGTAGAAAAACACCTTTACACAAAAAATGTTTCTTCACCTACTCTGTTCTGAGAGATTAGCCTTAAGAAGTAAAGTTCAGTGTAATCCCAGTTTGTGACTTCAGGATCAGCAACATGTTTTTGTACTGAATTTAAAGTATCTTTACTGAATTTTAATGCTACCACCCACTTCTGGAGAGCTGAAAGACATGAGGGTTTGCTCCCTGATCCTGAATGTGCTTCACCTCTGAATGGCTGACACTCCTCTGGAGCTCTCTGACTTGTAGGTTACTGATAATCTATCCTTGTGCTAATCACTTCTCTTTTAAAATTGTGCTAAGTCTGTCTGGGCCCCAAGGGTCTCAGCATCCCTCTCTCACCCTGCATGGAGCATCCCCTGGTGCTAGGCTGCTCTCCACTGCCCAGAAAGTCCTGTGGGACAAAATCCATGCGCTGTGGTCAGCTGCCACTTCAGAAGAAGTTGAGGCACACAGTAAATTTAATCCATGTTCCATCAGTTTTTACAGCTTGTACTGTGACTTGGGAGGGGGAAGCACAGAATCAGGAGGAGTGTTTTGGGTAGAGAAACAAAATAGCCTTTGGACTTTCTGATCCCAGCCAAAAGTCCTCAAAACACACTAATTTTTGTATGTTGACAGTTGTGGCTCAAGTAAGTGTGAGCACATGCCAGCTGGAGAGAGAAGAGGGATGGGGTCTTAGAAGTTTTGATTTCTCCTGTCCGTTAGCTCCGTATCATCTGCCCGCTGCCCTGTGGAAGAAGCCCTGAAAAGTCACTGCAGCAGAAACAGCAGCTGAAGCCAGAGGGCTTTAGTCTGTTCCTGGTTACACTGACCTCCGTGAGATCTGCTGGTGTTAACACTTGTAAATGAGGATCTTATTTTATTTTTTTAATGTTATAATTTCAATGGACACAGTAAGTACATGGCATGTTTACACAATTACAGGTATTTTCTACAGTTTTTTTATATATATTTTTTATATTTTCTACAGTTCTCTTTCAGTCTTGAAAAGTGTTTAATGCCATCTAGACAGAGAGCATTTATAGATTAGAAGTCATTAGTCTGACAGAATATTTGAATGAAGTTTGGTTGTTTGGTTTAGGGAGCTTTACATCCACTTCTTACAGTTCTATATCTCTCATTCAAGACTGAAGTTTAGAGCAGTCGCAGGACTTCTTAGTTCAATTTTTCAGCTGCAGTTGTTGTATTTGAATTATCTTTATTCTCTTTTTTCCCCTTTTTACTGGGAAGGACCAACCAAAATAAATGTTTAAAAGCATATTTTGAATAATTTTTTTGCTTATATAAGCAAGTGTTTGTGCTGGCAACACAATGCATGTTATAAAATATTATCAGTGAAGAGATGAATCTGCAGACCTTTATCTTGGACGTCTTTGTATGAGCCTTCATTATTTAATTGAGATGCAGTAGGATGAGTCTTGTAAATCCTTGTACTATAAACAGTACGAAAGAAAAGAAAGACCAGAACTTTTATTAAAAGCATCTCATTAATGTGTTTTCTTTGCGTCTTTTTTTTTTTTAACAAAGAAACTTGTGGTAAGAAAGAAAAAGCAATGATCAGTAAAATAACATGATGGAAATTATTTTTACTATAGTTACCGACATTTTCAGTTACAGATGTGATCCTCTCATGTTTTGTTTGAAATAACTGTCATGCAGGAAATGTTCATAATTGCACATCTGTGAGCAGTTCAGCTAATTGTCGGCTACTTAATTTTGGAAGAGTTATAACTGTTGACGTAAAACTGTCAATTTAATAATTAAGCTGGTCACTCTTAAAGGAAAATTTTATCTCTAAGATCCCACTGTAAATCAAACCAGTAGGTTCAATCCCCCCAAAGACTTCAAGTATGTGATTGACTCTACTTCAGTATTATTTCACATATAAATAAAGCTTTCCATCTGCTTTATTGATTTGGTCTAATGACCAGAGTCAATAGTACAAAAAACATTCCTTCTGATGGGTTCTTTAATATGCTGCTTATACCAAGCAGTTAACTCCATTCCTCCCAGTCCTATTTCTCGAACCTCTTTAAAACCAACTCCAGGACTAAATTAGTAGTCTTTTTCTGTACTGTGCTCTCTGCTGTATGAGAGATTCCATGTCAAAAAGTTGGTTAGCTTTACCTGCAACAATGTGCCCATGTGCTAGTCAGGTGGTATCAGTCTTGTCAGGAGTATTAGAAAAATACATAAATGTGGAACAAAAATTAATCTCTCACTGCTAGAACTCATGTTTTTAGATCTGCATAAGTTGTGGGTAAACTTTAATTATTTCTGCCTTTGTGATAAGCTTTGTAGTTAAGCAGATGATTTTTGTCATAAAAGTTGCAATCTGACAGTTTTTCCCTTCAATAGATTGTCTACCATAATAAATTTTCAAGTGTTTTAAGTAGAACATCTGTAAAAGGCTAGCAAGAACTTCCTGGCTAATTCAGTAATAATCTCTTTTATAAACTATTTTTATCTTCTGTCTCTCATGATGGATGCTGTTAGGCTGGACTCTGGCAATTTGGAGAAATGCATTTTGTGCTAGATTGTATGCTGTGGTTCATAGTTTTATGCCGCGGCATGTGGCGGTGGTGGATTGCCGCAGCCTTCCGGAAGGGTCTCCAGCCAGGGGAAGCCGCTTCAGCACAGAGGGCCAAGAGAAGGTGCAGGCCCACTCACTCCCGATGGTGCAGGGCACACACGCACACACTCAAAAGACAAGGAGACAGCAAGCAACAAAGGAGGCAGGAAGGGTCTTCTGTGTGGGGTTCGGCAACCAGGTTTATTGGAGGATCCAGGTTCAGAAGGATCCAGGGACAGAAAACAAGATGGAGACCAGGGTACAAGGCTTATGTATGGGGAGGAAGGGGCGGGCAGAGCATCAGAACCAATGGGCTTGAGAGCCAGGCGGCGGAGCAGGGGTAAGGGAACCAATAGGGGCACAGAGAAGGCGGGATTAAGGGAAGGGAGCCAATGGGGGTTAGGCTCGAGAAGAACTTTCTGGAGGATAAGCTTGTAGGGAGTAAAAGGGGCGGTATGCCAAAGGGCCAACCAAATGAGGAGAATTATCTTATATTAAAATGTGAGAACCAGGGCCTGTGGGAACTCACCCTAACAAGAGGGATTCTCAGATCTTAGCGATGGCCCACCAGCAAAGTGGATCTGTTTTTGGGTCTTGTGGCTCTCCAGCCACCCCAGCAGTGGCCCTAACCACTGCAACAGTTTTACTTGGGAAGAAAATAATATTATCTGTATGATATTTAAGCATTTAGTAGCAATCATAGAATGATTTGGATTGGAAGGGACCTTAAACATCATTTAGGCCCTCTGCCATGGGCTAAGACACTTTCTGCTAGACCAGGTTGCTCAGTGCCCCTTCCAACCTGGCGTTGAACATTTCCAGGGATGGGGTATCCACAGCTCTTTGGGCAACCTGTTCCAGTGCCTCACCACCCTCCCAGAAAGGAATTTTTTCCTCATACTGAATCTAAAACTACTTTCAGCTTGAAGTTATTCCCCCTTGTCCTGTCACTACCTGCTCTTGTAAAAAAGTCCCTGTCCATCTTTCCTGTAGGCTCCCTTCAGATGGTGAAAGGCTGTAATTAGATCATCTGTAAGTCTTCACTTCTCCAGGCTGAAAAAACCCAGTTCTCTAAGCCTTTTCTCATAGGAGAGATGGATGCTTACCATTAGGATACATCTTGGTTCCTACTGTGTCTGGGAGGTAGAGTTATACATCTATATTGGCATTGGAAGCAGTGAATTGTGGTAGCTTGATGTGGATACTCCTATTACAGTGGCAAAAAGAAAATAAATTTTTAATTAATTTTAATTAATTTTAGGAGGTTTTTTTTGTCTTATTGTCTCAAAATGGCAAAATCATGCCAAGGGATCCCCATACAATGTTTAGATCTTCAAATACTTTCACACAGACAAGTCAGTAGCCAAAACTTTGCAAAGGAGCTTGAATGTTTGTATGGTTTGCATCAGATTTAGCACTTTTCTAGTGTCTTGTATGCTGATTTTGAAATCCCCTCAAGACCTGAAATAATTTCTTACATAACTTTAAGAATCCTTCTGCATTAATAGTTTTTCCTTGGTTGGGTCATTTGCTGAACATTTTAATGATTTATGTCTCTCGTGTAGATTATAGCAGGTACAAAGATGTGTTTTAATGATATTCTGCTGTGTATTGTTCACTAGGGGAGAATATAAAGCAGGGAAAATACAAAGCATTGAATACATGGATAGTTTCCAGCCTTTTAAGTGATTCAGAGTCTTTGATGAATCACTGGTTTCTATTGCTGACCTCTGCTTCTGACCTTTCCCATTACTTCACAGGTCAACAGTTCTGTCAGCAACCACATTTTGGATAATTTGTCATCCAAGATCTCTAGATGTTATTTCTGGTTAGAGGGATTTTTAATTTTTTTTTTTTTAAGAGGTTCTTGATGAAAATTCAGTTTTTGTTCTACAATACAGAATTGGATCTTGGATATAGGATAAAAAGACAGTGAGACTATTGTACTGCCCTCTGTACTGGGCATCAGTACAATATACTGGTGGAATGTACACAGACTTCCAGTACTTCACTCATACGTTGAAAAAAACACCTCAGTCCTCCCTGTTCTTCGTATGCTTAGGAGTTTCACTTCAAGCTTTATACCATTCACCAGCTTTTTTTCCTGTCTTCCCGTCAGAAAGAGAAGGAACAACTGCCATATGTCCAAAGCACAGAAATTTCCATACTTAGTTATTTGGGAAATACTCAAGTACATTTGATACGACTTTTTCTGTTCAGTGGTGTTTTTTCTATTTCTTTCTTTATTCTGTCATTTTCCCATTTATGCACCGGAAAAGTCTTCTCTGATGTGTTTATTTTAATGTACAGCTTTCTCTGTGAGCCATTTGGCTGGGTACAAGAGGGGCAGTTGCTTTAATCTCGCAATCAGAAGGCTTTGTTCCTCTCACAGTATGTTCTTGATTAATGCGAGCTAATAATTACAAACACTACAGCCTGCAGTGTTATAAGACCACAAGTGATTGGCTGGCCTGCAGGTTGACAGGCTTTTCTTAGACTCAAGAAAGAACGATACAAAAATTGCATTTCAAAGTGTTTATCTTGCCAGAATTCCTAATTGTATTTTGACGCAATTATAGCAGTGACATTTAGTAGTACTGTCGCTACAGAAACATTAACATTTTGAATGCACAGTGTTTTTCAAGGACAAATGTCTTTTCTTCTATTTTTGTTTTGAAGGTGGAAAACTGAAATTTTCAAGCACACTAAATCTTTTGAAAGTGTGTTAGGTTAGCATTAATAATAAAATATGGCTCTGAAGAATGCCAAGAACAGATGTGGAAAAGGAGATTTTTCCTCTTACTAATTTGGAAAATGAGGTGTAAAATAGGGGCTCTCTGGTTGATTGGGGTTTATTGTTTTATGACTTTTTTTTCTCTCCACTCATCAATGCCAAACAGGCTGAAACCCATTATGTTCTGTCAGTCTATAATTCCTGCTGGATTAATGCCTTCTTGTGCCTTAGGAACTTGATCTAACTTTTCATAGAACAGAGAAAAGAAACAAGTGTGGACTTAAAGCTGGGTCTGGTTAAGGTTACCAAAAGAGTTAAGTGCATCTGAGTTTCTTATGCAGTTGAGTTAAAACTTATCTGAGTTTTATCCCCATCATAAGAGCTAAAGTAAAGAAGTGATGAATATGGTGGGGGTTTTTATGAAGGAAAAAATAGGAAGTTGTTAGCTACAGTGTGAGTGAATAGTTGATAGCTGCCGATAGCGTGGGACTGCGCTCCTAGTTCCCTGTGTATATGCTTTTAGCATGCCTTTAGTGGAAGATGACATTTTTATTTCAAATACTGAGCTGCTTTGTGTGCAAAGTACTCTTGTGTGCATGAGAAATGTCATGAGGAAATTATTGCAGAGAGGGAGAGCACTGTAAGTTCGTACCATGCCATGTAGCACACTAGCTTCCCCTTGGAGTTAAGAACTTTAAAGGTGACTGCAAAATTCCCATTATTGTTGTTATTGTTAATAAATAAAATATATTCTCATACGAAGCATATTTGGATCTGATATATTGCTAGTTATAGTGGTTAAATTCTAATGGTAGTCGACATTGCATCAATTCATCCCTATTTTGGTTTCTTTTAAAAATGTGTTTTTTCTAGAATCTCAATCTTATAAATGATCCTGTGGAGGTTTTGGGGTTTTTTCCTAGCTTGAGAATTATGTCTTCTTACATTTTCATGATTATATACCTGGACCTTCAAACTAATGAATACTTGGAAAGTTTTCACCTGAAATAACATCAGTGAAGTAAAATATTAATTCCTCTAAGAAGTTTAGTTTGAAATATTTTCTTCTTCTAAAGTCAAGATAATTAGCACCAGAGTTGATAACATACCTGTGAAACTGCTTCTACAAGATTCTTTTAAATTATCCTGGTGTGTATCTTGGTGTGACTATTTTTTGCGTATATGCTGGTGTAGCATCATTAACTTTGAGAGTCTCCTATTAATCACACAAGGATAACAGAAAAAATCACTGTCCCATGTTACCAGTACCAGAGAAAAAAAATAGCTTTGCTTGGGGTTTGAGTAAATATGTTTCAGGGGGTTTTTTATTCAAATGAGTGTTCTCTCCTGCCCCCATCCTTTCTTAGATCCCAAGTTTTATAAAGCACACCTGCATCTTGTTTCTCATCCTTTCTTTTCTAGTATCCTCTTCCCAAATGGAAATTATGTAAGGATTATCCCAAGCTAAAAAAAACCAAACCTATTGAATTCCTCTAATTTGGAAAAATAAATATTTTAACAAATGCATGTTAATAAATATGAGTATGAAGGAAGAGGAATAGAAGCTAAGCAAATATTAACTTGTTAGTCTTGGTTGTCTTTAACAAGTCAGCGAGTTAGAGGTAATCCTTATGGATTGAAATTCCAGGCCTCAAAAGGGAAAAATTATGACTCCCTGTAACAACTGTGTGACCAGATAATGATAGCAAGCCTAACACGCTGGGAAAAAGCAAAAGCTTGAAAGTGTAGGAGAAACTATCATAATGGGATATTTAAATTACTGTCATTAAAATTATGTAATTATCATGTTGAATCATGATCCCAAGAGTAAACTTCTGGATACTATCAGGTTATGTTATGGAAAAGTTGATCAAAGAACCTCCAAGAGAAGGAGGATCTGGTTTATAACGTTAGTAACGCAGACCTGGTCTTTAACAGTGAGAACTGTAAACTACTAGAAAGCCAAAAATCCCCCATAATTCCAGCACCTTAAATTTAAAAATGCAGTTAGGCAAGCAAAACCCCTGAAGTTTCTAACCTGCAAACAGCAGAAAAAACTGTTGCTGAGTCCATTTAAATTATAACAGGAGCAGAAAGTGTACAGGTCCATGAGGTGATTGCCATAGAAAAGAAATTCCTGGAGATTGAAGTATATAGCTGGTTCATCCTTGGAAACAAACAGATGGGTTCAGTATGGGAAGAACCTAGAAAGTACCTCCTAGAAGCCTCTCTGTGGACCTTAGGATGCACATTTCAACTGCTGTTGAAGTGGCAGATGAAATTCAATGCATGTCACAAGTGAGTGATGTGCTCTAGAAAAAAAAAAGGTCCAAATTTTACATATATGTGATGGATTTTGACATAGCTATTATATATAGAAATGAGATCTAGGGGCTCTGATCGGTAACTCCACCAAAGTGCTGCCTTGGTGCTTAGTAACCATCAGCAAAGTAAATAACATTTTAATAATTATTTAGGAGGACTTGAGCAAATTCAGAGACATCATCTTCCTATTCACTGGTCCAACACATAAGTCCTGTGTGCTGTTCCTCATATTCCAAATGAATTGAGTTGGAAGAGCTACTAACAGAGTAAAAAGTGAAAGATAAGGAACAGCATCTAAGAGAAATGAGAAGGTAGATTACTTTCCTTCCTGAAAAGTAAACTGCTGTGGAAGGAATGCTAAAGGTCTGTACAATCTTTGGTGGCATGTGGAAAAATAAACAAATGGGGGGCATCAAACAAAATTTTGAACTACTTAGTTGAAAGCAATTAAAAGGAGGTAGTTCTTTGTGCAACATCTAGAGGTGGCCTTACTGTTCTTCCTACAAAATTTCAGGAATGCTAGAACTTCATGAGAGGTCAAAATTCACTGGAATAATTGATGGCAAACTTCATTTTTCAAGTGCTTTAAATGATTAATTCAAGGTGGTTCCCCCTCTCCCCACCCCAATATCAAGTATTATTACTTTATACTAACTCCACTGCGGCTGTGTTCACCCAAGCACTCAAAACTACAATTGGTCACCCCTGTGTCTGCCTGCAATTCAACTTGCATGTGTCCAAGCTCTCTTTTTTGCCTATCTCAAATGCCAGCACTTCAGCTGGATGACAGTAGAGAGCAGAGCTCAGTGAAGACTAAGTTGTTTTACTCAACTTTCCAGATAGGCTGGATCAACTTTTTATAACTAAGTTCACACTACCAAGATAATTCTAAAATAATTTCAGCTGTGCCTACACTATGCTGAAGAAATGCCTCATAGAGAGTTAAAAGGAGATGGATCTAAATGTGACACTGGATTACTTTGTAATTCAACAAATTACAAGTTTTAAGTAGTCACTAATTTCACTAATGTGGTTAATGTCTTGACTGCCATAATTTCTCTTCTGGATAAAGATTTTCTGTTATTTCCTGTGCAGTGACTCTATCCCAAACACTGAGTAATCCAAGTACCAAGTACTTTCATTTTTGATACCTCAGTTGTTTATTTCTACTATGTGTGTGGATATCTGTAAGCTTAATATCTATTGCTCAGATTAGTTTTATTGTCTGTGAATTAAATATTAATTGGTGTGAAATTAATATAAAAAGAGAAAACATATGAGTGTAAAGCTTTTTGTGATGCAAAATATTGTTATAAATGTTCCGCTATATGCTATATATATAAATTACCTTCTTTGATAGATTCTTGTTAACCACACTATTTTGCAGTTGTGAAATAATAATAATGATGATTTGCAATCTTTATTTTTTTCTGTTTTTTAATATACTCATAAGTGAACTGTTTATATTCAGAAAGTCATCGCAAAGTTTGATAAGGATTTTCTAACTTTTTTTTCTGAGTTTTTATATTTTGTTGGGGAAGGGGTTGGGGGATTTTTAGGTTTCTTTAATAATGACTGATAAATATTGAAGCTAATGTAGAATCCAGAAATATAACAACATTTCTCACTTAACACTTTCATTATGCTGTATTACAGTTAAGTAAAGGCTTTATCCAGCACCAACTTTACAACACTGACCTTAGGGTGGAGGGACCACATGTCCTGTCTGTGACTGGGCTTTACTGGTGTATATTGTTATATAACCTGAATGATCTCTTTCAGTGTAATCGTGGTAAAACTGTCTAGATAAAAACAAAAAGAAATAGAGGTAGGAAAAGCAGCAACAACATCAAGTTTTATGCATTTATTTATGAAGTAAATTGTAATCTTTATATGCTTTGGTTTTATTTTGAAGGGCCCATCTTGCTGGGATGATGTGCTTATTCCCAACAGAATAAGAGGTGTTTGCCAGTCCCAAGGGTGCAATGGACATGTAGCGGTAAGATTTTGTCATGTACTTTTGCCAAGTACTGTGGCACTTATAAGAATAATTCTTTGTAACAATTCTAACCGTGTTAGAATTTCAGTAATGAATGTAAAGTGACACATACGGTACACTTCAAAAGAGCTGTTCAGCATCAGATAATATACCTCTGATGTCTTGCAAAAGGGAGGAACTTTGGTCAGTTGCTATTTGGAAATGAGCTATTTGGAATGAAGGAGGAAATGATTTTATTTCATCTTTTGCACTGAAGTAGAACTCTTAGATTTTCAAGTATGCATAGGTTAAATGCAGGATGTAATACTTAAATGTTTCTGTCAATGCTTGTTTTATAATTACTGTGTCTATCTTTGCCTTGAAAGCTTCAAATTTCCATATCTTGCATATCAGAACTTGCATATTGGGCTTTGTCCACGGGAGCAGGTTCTTCACACTGATTACTTTACAGTTTTTCTCCCACATCTTGTTGCTGTTGCTTCCTTTGTCTCTTGAGGTGACATCAATGAAAAGACTGAGTAAGAAGGAGCATAGGTATCTCAAATTCTTAATGAAGATTTTTCAAAACATTATTTATGTATACTTATATCTTTTCATATATTAGATATTTATAGCATTTAATACTAAAGAAGTCTTAGAGGTAATTCCTTCTCAGGAAAAAGCCTAAATTGTGTGTTCCTTCAGGACAGAGATTTTAAATGTAAACTCAAATTTCCTGTGTATGAAAGGATTCTATTCACTAATGATTTGCACACTGGGGCTATGTAAATGCCTTTTTCCAGTCACTCACCTGCTCTGGTGTAACCTTCTCTTTGTCTTCCCTAGCAAGACAGTTCTGTAGTGGTGTGTCCATACAGTTCCATAGGCATCTCCTGCTTGGCCACAGATGTTGTCAGGAAATGTTTTTATCTAACTTTAGGTACCAAATTATTGTTTTAATAGCATGGGATTTATGGCTGAGCCCATGCGCAGCCAACAGAAACTGATGTCTGGTGGCCTTTGGGCTTCTGCTTCTTGGTGTGCGCCTTGTAGCAGTGGCTCAGTCACCCAGGAGTCACAGAATGTCCTGGGCTGGAAGGGACCCACAAAGACCACAACCTTGAAAGTGGTGGGTGTTAGACATTCCAACGCTATTCTCTGGGCAGTACAATTCCCAGTTTTGCCACCTATTGGCAGAATATATCTGACTGACTCGCAGGTGCCAACTTACGTCTTTTGTTATCCAGTGTATTTGTTAAAAAGGTACTGAAATAATGACACTTTTGGCAACCCTGCCTCCTGAACTACAATCCATTCCCTCAAAGAATCAATTCCTATTTTCTAAAAGCAGAAAATGAAGCCAAATACCATCTTTGTGGAGAGAGAAGAAAAAAACCACTGACCATAAAACCAAAATCTGATGCTGTGGCAAACAACCAATACCCAGTCAACTAAGCCCCATGACTCCAGGGCATTGCCCTCAATGCCTCTGGCAAGCTGCATGCCTAGCAGAGCCAAGGATCAGTGCTATCTTTCAGTAAGGCATCACTGAACAAATTTCAGAAGACACCCTATATTAGACAGACGTGTTGCTAATGCAGCTTCAGACCACCAGAACTACAGGCATGAGGCTTTTACTGCAGAAATGTGCTGTTCCTTTATTTCCAAAATGACAAATTTTCCCTTTATCAGCTACAAACCACTCTATGCAATAGTGTTAGAACTGAACCAGACTGAGGTACAAGAACATTCCTAATTTTCATGATTTTTCAACTAGAATTTCCAGCAGTATCAATCTAGTCAAGAAAAAGAAAGCAATCAAATGCATTTAACTTCATTTTTTACCTACCTATCCAGTAACCCTGCATCAGATATTTGAATTTGATGGCTTGTTGAGGTCCTCTGGTTGCTGAAAGACATCATTCTTGTGTTTTGGGATGTTTTTTTTTTTCCCTCAGCCTCAATCACTGTGAAAACACATCTTTACTTTCTGGGAAATCTTCCAGTTCAAAGGCTTAAATCACTAAGTCTTTTGTTTTGTGTCTTGCTCCAAGTGGGAAATCCTACAGATGTTTCCAAGGATTTGCTATTCTTTTCTGCTCTGATGAAACAGTCTAACTGTTTGGAACAGAATAAAAATAACCTTAACTAAATCATGGGTTGAAACAGCTAGGCTTTTCTTGCTTGTTACGATCTTTGGAAGATTAAGTCATATTTTATCATTAAATATTCATTTTTGCATTGTTATGACAAAGATTGTGCAGTTATGTTTTGTCTCTCTTAAATAGCTGCACAGTGTACATGCTTTTTTACAGTGATGTGCAATGAAGAATCTTCAAGGCTGTTAGATGAAAGTTACCAACAAACTGCAAATACTGCTGTTTAAGAAAAAAAAAATATTCCTCCATTATGGTTCCCCAAGACTTTTTCATTTAAAATATGTTTTTTCATCAATTTTCAGTTTTCATAAGCACCAGTTTGCAGCATGTAAAAACACAAGGTAATGTGTTTTCCCCCAAAATACTAGTTGGTATGTATTTTGGTATGAAATTAGTCACTTAACACAATTACAGACTTTAATTCTTTTGGTTGCGAAAATGTAAATAGAATAACCGACAATATGAGAAAACAGTGGAAATCAAATTTCAGTTCAGTTAAATAAAATTTATGAATCATTTGTAGAAGATATAATGATTATCTTAACGTTGAGTGCACTGTGATTTGATATGTGTTCCAGTATGCTCCCAAGCAGAAGTCAGTGTGGGGTGTTTTCACATTAATGACAATCTATCAGAATCACTCCGAACTTCTACAACTTCAAAAAGATGAAGCTGGTGTGAACGCTTGTGTTGCTGCAACTGTAGAACGCTCAAGTCACTTTTATAACAAACTTTAATTACATTAATTAGAAAATTAAAGAGTCAACTTTAGCTGTTTTAAAAGGAGATCAAATTAATCTTTTAAGCTGTTTCACAAATTAGGACCATAAATTAAATGAGAGAGAACCTTGTACTTTTGGTGTCTGTCTCAAAACACTTTCACCCAGAAACGCTGTATGTAGCTGTGCAGGTGTGCTTGGAAACAGGTGTGGTTCTATGAACTTCCAGATGCTCTTCTTACTTGAGCATAATTTTGTTACTGCTTAGAACCACAGAATCATTTAGGTTAGAAAAGACCTTTAAGATCACCAGTCCAACTCTTAACCTAGCACTGCCAAGCCCACCACTAAAACAGGTCCCGAGGGTATTTCTGATATAGTTTTTGTGGATTTATGCCCATCTTTACAAGTGATCGGAATACATGTGGTACTAAATTATTTAGCCTTTCCTTATTCAAATGAAATATTACTGAAGGAGTGTTCTTGTTAGACATTTACAGTTCTCTAAAATGCGTACAGAACATTTTCTGTGTCCATTGAAGTGAATTTCTGATTGAGGACTTTTTCTACTTCTGTGTATAAAAATGCTATTACGTTTGCTTTCTCTTTGTAGGCTCATGTTTTTTAAAAGTCATCAAGAGCCACAGAAATAATGTCCCTTTCGTAGGAAGACAGACCTGTAACACCACCGAAAACCACTGAAGTGGTGATTTCATAGGAATCAGCTCCATGTTAGTTCCTCGCTCAAGTGAACATGCATTGGTTTCTGAAAGACATTTCCATGTCCCCAAGGCAAAATGTAGGGAAAATGTTTTTGAACTCTAGAAACCTGTGGAAAAAGTATTTTGTTCTGTATGTGTTCTTGGGGTTCTCATTTGATGTGCAAAAAGAGTTGCTGTAGACTTGAAAATCTCAGAAGTAATGAAAGGGTTAAAGAGGATTATAGCTCAGATATGGCTTAAGGTATTGGGAATAAGGAAAAATGAAAATCACTTTAATGGAAATATAAATGTACTTCTCTTCTAGTTGGATATCTCTCACTACTGTTAGCTTGAATTCTTTCTCCCCGATGAAGACTGTGGCAACTGTCTCTCGTCATAACTGAGTAGCATTTTTGTCTCTGCTCCAGCTACTGAAACATGCTAGGCTTCAACAAAGCATTTCTAAGAGAAGCAACAGGACTTCTGTGAATTTCTGGAAGCGTCTCTAAGTACTGGATTTTCTTAAATATCAGTACACCCTTCTAATCAAGCTCTATAGCAATCTCCCTTGCCCAGAACAAAGATTTGTATTCCAAGTTTGGTCACTTTTTTTTTTTAATGTTTAGTATTGGTCCTTATATGTGATTTTAAATAGTCTGATTCCACTATACAGTAGTCTCATTGTTATAGGGTATGTTTGAGAGCAAAGAGTTTGCCATAGGAAGCATGTTTGTTTTTTTCAATTATGTAGCTTTTCCTTATTATTATTCCTATTCCTCCTGTGTGCTTTTGAATCTTGCAATTTTATTTTTTACAATATTTATATTTTTGAACATTTCTCATATTTTTCCTTCCCTGCTTGTTTATTGTCATTAGGTTTAGCACTGAGGAAAGCAATATTATCTGTTCTCTTCATAGCCTGTTCCAAAGGGAGCTTGTACTCATCTGAAATAGGTTGGACTAAGAAATCACAGGAATGGTGTTCAGTTTGTGTGCTTTAAAATATGCAGCTTACCAAATGATTTTTTTTCTTTCAAGCATCCAAAGCTATACTTTTCAAACATCACTGTTCAGATGAAATATGTTTCATTTTTCATCTCATTTTGCTTTGATTAGCTCAGAACTCAGAACTCTGAGAACAGAAATAAATCTTATAGCAGTTAAAGTATCATGAGCAAAGTAGTAAATTTAATGACGTTATCAAAATATGAATATAGTAAAGAACTATCATCTCATTATAGGAAGGTATTGATACGTTGCTATATTATTTATTCATTGTTCTTTGTGTACAATGATTATGGTTAAAGGAATTATGTCTGTCTGTCCCTGGAGCCATTATAATATTTTCAATGTCATAATATTACTATGAGTAATTTTTTAAATTATGGGATGTTTCTTAATACCAAGAAGCCTCTTGACTTTGCATTTTTAATTTATTTCATTGCTGTCCATGTTAGTTTTCCTCATGTGTTAGAAAGTGGTCTGAATAATAACTGCTATTTAAAAAAAAAATCACAGTGAGTATGATGGAGTAGTCACGCTAATGAAAATACCACAGAATCTTACTTCAGAAATATTAAATTGATACAAGGATTCTTATCACAGAAAGATTTAAGTTGGAAAAGACTTCCAAGATCATGAAGTCTAACCTTTGACCAATCACCATCTTGTCAACTAGACCATAGCACTAAGTGCCACAACAATGTGTTCCAATGTTTGACAGCTTTTTCTGTGAAGAAATTCTTTCCAATGTCTGAGTTGAACTGCCCCTGGCACAGCTTGAGGCTATGCCCTCTTGTCCTGTCACTGGTTGCCTGGGAGAAGGGGCTGACCCCCACCTGGCTTCAACATCTTTTCAGAGAGTTGTAGAGAGAACATGGTTGTCCCGAGCCTTTTCTTTCATTTGTGGCTTCATTTCTGGCTGTTTTAAAATGCTGTATCATGTTTTTGATCTCAGATAAGCTGTTTATGTGGCTTTGTCAGTGACTTTTAGGTTTCATTGTTTCCACTCTCTCAGATTTTGGGCAATTTGTAATATTTGACTAATTACTTTATGCCTTCATCCAGATCATTAAGAAATGTTTTGAATAGCATAGGGCTAGGAGATGATCACTGCAAGTCACCTTGAAAAACGGACATTGGATGATTTGCTGTGGGAAATTACATTTTGAAACATATCAGTGAAATGTCTCTAACATTGATCTCATAGTGTTCTAGTTTCTTAATCAAAATGTCAGTGCCGTATCAAATGCCGCACATAAATCTGGGTAAATTCCCACATTGCTATTATGATGTTCCACTAAATTTGTAATCTCATAAAAGTGTCAGGTTAGTTTGATAGTCTAGTTGCCATAAATCCTCATTGATTGGTGTTAATTACACATCCCTCTTTTATTAATCAAGCACCATATTAGCTATGTATTGTATGTAGGGCTGGTGTCAGGTTTCCATGCTGATAATTGCCTAGATTACCTCGTATAATACTGCCCTAAATGATGACATGATGTGATTGTTTCCCTGTAAAGCTCTGTATTTTAAATCCTCTCTAAATGTGGGCGGGGTTTTTTTAGCCATCAGTGCATTTGCTGAGGAGAAAAGAAGAGGGGAACGGTACTGAAAACAGCACCTTGGGACTTTGGAATAACCTGTGAAAGTGCTGTGATTGTATTATGCTGAATTTGGTTAGGCCTTTAAATTGATATTCTTAATAGGAATTAGAGATTAAAAATATTTACTTCAAGTGCTTGATTATGAAGAAAGACACACAGCAGTTGACTTTCCATAGTATTTAAACATTTTTAATACGTTTTGAGGTTCTTTTCATTCTTGTTCCACATTGTCACCTCTACACTTCTTTTCAGATTCTTCAGTAGGAAGCCATAATTAGATACTTTTTTTACAGGTATTCTCAAAGTAACCTCATTCTGGAGTAGATCAATTTTTCCTTTATAAAGAAATTCTGTTATTCTACTTCTCAGTTCAGAAAAATCAATGATAGGTGAAAAACTGAATTATAAAACAGAATTAATTCTATACAGGGACAAAAAAAGCTAAATTATTTATCTTGGAAGTAGAAGTTAAAGCTTTTATAATTAAGATCTAGCCTCTTTTTTTATTTTATTAAATAAAGTGAATACTTATTCACTCCTTATCAGTGTAAATACAATATTTCTACAGTATATTGGATTTTTTTTTATGGGCCACAGACAGTCTCTGTAGCAAAACCCATTATTAGCAAACATAACAGGTATGATTTAGATCGGTTGATTATATACATTATGTTTTTTCTTTTTTTTTTCCCCTCACCATAAAAATCTTAAAACTGAGACAAGCCAGGTCTTTGGAACTGTTTATCAGTTTTCTCATCTAACCAATAATTAAAAATTGCTAACAGTTTTTCTGAGCTGAAATTTCCATACACATTCTGGCAAACCCAGAGGAACTCAGTTATTTTTGCTCTGTGCTGAATGGCCTCAGGAAATTTAGCTCATCTTTCCTGTATTGATACCATCATTTTTATTTATATGTGTGGAAATGTCATCCTTTTGTAAAAGATTGAACAAAAAATGTTCAAGATTATAATGCTTTTATCAAGCAAATCCTCTGCTCTTTTGGATGTTGTTCTTCAGTTGTTAACACTGTCAAATAGAGAAAAAAAACAAAAACACCACCTTTATTGCTCATTTTATTTTTGCATCTGTATTTCAGTTCCAGAAAACCTTATCTTGAAAACCTGAGTGTTAAGCCTGCTTTCACTGTTTCATTCTGTTTTATATGAGCAGTTTATGTGATTGTGCTCAGCTGCTATGTTTTCATTTCCCTTCACAACTGCCTTTTAAAAATAAGCAGTTGTTTTGAACAGAACTTTGCATTTTCTTTAATGATAGAGTTCTTGAAAAATTTTTAAGATGGTGTAGAGGCTTCATCATTTGATGAGAGGCAGTTTCAGGTGAGTTGAAAATTTGTCCTGTAGTAGGAATCAGTGTGACCTTTGTAAAGACTGATTGCTGAATACTTACAAGCCAACAGCTTTTCTTCAAATTCTTGGATGCCCCTTGTTTCACTGAAAAAGATGTTAATTTTTATAAATGACAATTTCTATATCCTCCTTGAGACTGTCGGTATCAAGGGTCTGATGTTACAGAAAGTGAGTGGAGCACAGCTTGTGTTCATCTGACCAAATCCTATGTCGTTCACAAATCTTGTAATAATTCCTTTGACTGTGCTGAAAGGTAGATTTGGTATTTGCAAACCAAAACTGAATGTAAATGCACCTTTAATGTTTTCAAAGTATTTTACTTCTAGAAATGTCTGAAAAATATTCTGATGATGCACTGTAGCAAGGAACTTATTCTGTACTCATGCTGTGTTGGCTGTCATAAAGACTTAATATTGTATGATTGTAACATCCTATTTCAGCTTAGTGCAGTGTTCCTTTCCTGTTATTGTGATGTTCAAATCAACCACAGGGAGATTCCTCTGCTCATTACATAATTAAATTTTTGGCACATATTCTAGGTATCTACTGTTAACTTCCTACTAAAGAGAAGATATTAGGTTGGATGGACTGCTCTATGACCTCGTGTGGTGAAATTTGTGTAACCAGAACAGTTCTCTTATGGAAGCTGGTTATCATCAGACTGAGATATAAAGGATAAATATGACCAATATATTTTTCATAATCTATGTAAATTTTGTCAGTTTACATATATCCATCCATCCACCCCAAGTCTTAGTTACACCTACCATGAAGGCAATAGGCAAGTGGAATCCATATTCAGTGTGTCGTATTCTGCTGCCATGGGCAGGAAGTGTGAGAGACTCCCACTGGCATGTGTTGTTGCCATTATATGGTCTTGAGCCGAGTACAGAGAGCACTGTTACAGTTGCTCTATTTTTTTGGATGCTGACCAACAAAACCCATTTCCACATATTATTTGGAGGCCATTATACCATTCGTGTATTTTGTCTATTTGAGTTGTAAGAAACATGCAGGTGTTCAGGGACCTGAACAAATTGGCAAGCAATAATTGAAAAGCATGGGAGAAACAGGATTATCTTAAAACCAGAGAAAGTAACTCAAGAAGACCCAGTAGAGTCAGTTCCAAACCCTAACATCATGTTTGCTCCATCACTTATTTCACAAATCAGATCTGCGTTTTCTTCCAAACGAAGCTTGTTTGATACATATTTTTGCATGTACTGTGTCAATGTGTCCAGGGTGTTCAGGGATAGTTTTTTGTAATTCAATGGATTTCAGTAACACTTTGACTGAATCTTTTGTTGCTCACTGCACATGATATTTAAACTGTATGTTACTGTTTGCAGCTATTGCAAATCCATTGCTGATGATTGAAGCCTTAGATTTCCACTCAAGCATGCAACATGTTCCTGCAATCATCTATCAGCAATTTAATCAGATGAAGGTGATTTTGTTAGGGTACAGTATAGTTACAGAGGAGTCTCTCCTCAAATGTCAAGCGGCATTTATAATGCAAGAACACAATTTCTTCATTCACATGTGGCAAGTACTGTTATTGAATGTTTAATAACTGTGTCAGTTTGCAGGCTAACACACTATGTGAGACATTCTGTTAGATCTGAAAGCTGCTATTAAAATTTACCTTGGCATTAAATCCGTTTCCCACCTATAGTTTTCATGCTTAATGTTCTGGTCTGGGATTCTAAAATGTGAAGGTTTTGATTAACAATTGTCTACTATGTTTTTGGTCTATTTCTAAAAAATTGTGCCTGTAACTGATTTGGGGCCAGTTGGTAAACTTGAATTTGTGTTGTCTGCTTCTGTGCGTGCACCTTATGAAATTAGCTGATTTTTTGCAAATCAGAACTGAATTTAAAATAAGCATGCACTGTTTATAGGATGTGGTGGTATGAGATAATGTAGTCAATGGCATTACCTGTGAGCTTCTCCCACCAGGGGCTGCAAGGTAATTCGTGCTGGAACTGCTGCAGCATATTATGGGCTCTGTCTCTCATGGTTCATGCTAATGTGATGGGTAATTATCAAATAGCTGCTGTGAGAAATGCCTGAATTCTCATAGTATAGCTATCTGGGGCAAGGCTTAAGGGGTTGCATTGTTTGCAATATGTATTTCTAGCTCAGAGAAGTCAAGTATAAGGAAAAGTTATGTTATTTTGAGTCTAGAAGGCTTAAAATAAAATAACAGATGTCTTTTGGATTCTATTTTTTGCCTTAATGGCCCAACTCAGGAAGACACTTAGCGTATATACCTAGCTTTGAATATACAAATACTATGCTGAGGTTAGCAATGCTCTTATGTTTTAAGCACCTGCCCCATTTGGGACATCAATTTGAATGCATAATAATTGATTGGATAAATACATAAAAATACTTTAGTGAGGGTCTTGCAATTTTCACTAGAAATACTCAATATTTTGGCCTGTTTGCTTGGAGGATGCTCAGAAGTGAAGTATTTCCCTTGCTTTAGCACAACGGATGGTTTTAAACATATGGTTTAAGAAACCCAATTTTTAAAATTTTTAAGATTAAAAAATTTTAAGAAATTTTTAAGAACGTGTGATCCACAATTTTTGACTGTAAGGAGTGCTACAGTTCTCTTTCAAATATTTGTGAAACATTGTGTTTCATAGTAATTACGTCTGCTGATCAGTTGTACTGTACATCATGGCAGCTCTTTCAGACTTCAGTAAATGTTTGGGGCATTCTAAAATCAAATATTTGAGTTTTTCTGCTCTGGCACTTAAATGTATGTGGGCAAAGTAACTGTGGTTACAAATTGTTCTTAGAAGCTACAGATGGTTAAACTGATGCCAGGAAATGAGGGAAAGAACGTTCTAGTGAAAAGTGGGTTTCTTGCATTTGATGCATAAAGCTGCTTCACTCTCCTGCTACCGCACCATTGCAACATCACAAGTGGCACGGAATTCTTCAAGTTGCATCAGTGTGTTTTATAGTCATCTGTTTCAAAGAAGAAATGGATGTTTCTAGTGCTTATGGGGTAAATGCTAAGAAGTACCTTTTCGCTGAACCACCACTGTTACAGTGCCATTAGGAGGAGCTGTAATTGTGCATATCTCATTCTTTGCAAACAAAAATATTAGCCCCATGTGAATTTGAGTTTGTAAATGGGGAAAAGTAATGAAATTTGCTGTGGAGATATCTATTAAAGTTGCTATGACTTACGTGTGTTAGAGGTGGCACCCACAAACAAATTGATTTCTGGAAGCTTATTCTTAAATACTGGTAGGCAATAGTGCATTGCTTGCAGGATCACTAACCTGTCAATAAGGATTTGCTGTGATAACTTAATTCTTGTAATTTACAGGTTTTGATGGAGCATTTGTTTTCTGTGAAAATCTCTTTTAACCATTTTTTTTAGCTTAGAGAAACCTGACCTAATGAATTTGTACAGTTTAAATAAACTTTGATTTAAAATATTTACTTTTCTAAGTAACTGTAAAAGTCACAGGTACTCCTTGAAAATATATAGGAATAGGTATGCAAAGTATATGAAAAAGAGAAGAACCATGATAGAAAACATTTGGTCCCTATTATACTCTCCCCTCGCCCCCTGCCAAAAAAAAACCCCTAACCAACCACCCCAAAAGAGGATCCACAAATTAAAGTAAAAATTGCAAGGCTGAAACATCTTAAAATCAAATAACCTACATGCATTAACATATTATTTGCAGCTGTATTTAAAGTAACACTATTTCCTCTGTTATCATATTTTTTTAATTGTAGAGATTATAAAATGTCACATCAGATACTGAGTTAATTTTGAATATTTTAACTAGCATCTTGGAACATGCTTTGAATGAATTATAGAATGGTTTGGATTGGAAGGGATCTTAAAGATTGTCTAGTTCCAACCTCCTGCCATGAGCAGAGGCACCTTGAAGGCCTGTTCCTCATTTTGGCGTTGAGAAAGCTCCTGTGATTGGGAGAGCATCAGAATAAATAGTGTGGGTTACCTAGGAGATGGCACAATGTAGCAACAAGATTTATTGTTCCGTATTCATTTTTTACTCATTTTTCCTGCTTCTAGAGAAGGTCAGATTGTTTTTCACAGCATTAGGATGGACTTGCTGCCCGTCCAGTTTTGGACCATGATGTTTTAGGGTGCCTGTCAGGAATCTCAGGTACAGCCTGGCTCAGGTCCATAGGTGTACGAGGACTACACAGCTGGAACTTGTAATGGTTTAGGTCAAATTCAGGGAAACGTTCAAAAGGAACGTCTCCTCAAAGGAAGGCAGGTTACAAACCACCCCTCCCCCCAATTGGGTTTGGGAAAAAACAAATTTTCCTCAGAGGAAAGTGAAGGAGAAAATAAAACTATTTATTTAACAAACACACAGGAAAACAATACTAATAATGCTAACTAATAAAATCTCTCGCTCTGGAGAGAAAACCTGAAAGATTTTAGAATCCTTCTGTGGGTGCGGTCTCTCTCCTCCTCCTCGGAGCTGGGTCAGCGTGGGGGGCCCCCCTCCAGGCCGGTGGAAGGTCCCTTGGTGGGGTTCTGATGTTCTGGTGTTCCGAACAAGTCCAGAAGAGAAGAAGAAAAAAACGAAGGCCCAAGAGGAAAAAAAAACTCAACTCTCCGTCCCTCTCCGAAGAAACAGAGTCAAAAAAGCTGATCAAAAAAAGTCAGAAGAAGTGCTTCCTCTGCCCGCCGCAGCAGTAGCTAATCTCTGTGTCTTTGAAGCACAAACTGTTTTGAAAAGTTCGTTCAGTTTTTTTCTCTGTCTCTTGCATCCAGTTTTAAAGGCATAGAAAGGCTCAGGAATCATGTCTGGGCATAGAGCAATGGTAGGGGATACAACAGCCCAGTCACCCCAAGACAAACTATATTTCAGTTTCATGAAAATATTGGTGTGTTATATATGTGGCATCTTACTGTCCATGAATTTCTACTTTCTCTGCTTATGTTCAAGAGCAAAGGAAACACCCACTGGAAAAATTGCACTCAATGTTACTGGTCTCCAAGCTTCCAACGAGGCAAAGGCACAGCCCACATCTTGTTCTTGCTAACAGTCAGCGCAGGGATCTGAACCAATTTAGTTTAGAGGGAATGTCTGCTTCTTTGGAATTAATTTCTGTTGAGGATGGTCTTTTGATATAAGTGAAACATTTGCTGCTTGTTTCATGTGGTCCATGGAGAAAAAGGTGCTTGAACTGTTAAGTTACTGTAAAAGGGCACCACCACCGCTATTGGGCTTGTGACTGAAGGCAGTTGTGGCTTCTGTGTCTTATATCTGAAGTATACCAGAATTACCAAGGGGAGCAGCACGCAGAGAATCTTCTTTTGGGCTTAGCTTCTTTTGCAGATCGTACTCTTGAGTGTAGAGAGTATTGTGCTGTGCTGTACTGTCCTGTGTTCCAGTCTCTGAGTTCAGCACTAATTAAGCATTTGGCATTTATTGAGCACGTGAGCTAGGTATTTGTGTTTGTAGGAATGCAGTTGTATACCCACTCTTCTAGGAGCTGAGTAAAGAGCTCTGTGTGCTCAGGAAAGAGCTAAGTATGGGTTTTCTACTTTCTGTATAAATGTGTATGTTTTCCAAGGTGTTGCTGTGTTGCCTTTCCCTGGCCTTAAAATTAAAAGCCAAACACAGTTAGAAGGGGAAAAAAAAGGGTTTTACCTTGGTATTTATTTAAGGATTCTCAGGTACATCACATCCAGGTAGAAAGCACCCCCGAATGCACACCCAAAAGATGCACACCAGGATGCCCACCCCAAAATGCACACACACGATAATTTGCAGTATTATACATTTATAGTATACAGTTATAGACCTTACAAATTAGCATACCTACCAAAGATTCCCCAGTGAGAGGCTCAAGAGAAGCCCCTGTCTTGAGGAACCTTCCCCCTGGATGGGCCTATCTTGGTTTACAGAATGTGTTCTGGAGAGGACCTTGATGTCTGGGGCTTTCTGACCCAGCTGCGAGGCTTCCAAGGTGTTTGATCTGTTGGCTTAGTGGAACTTTGGTTCTAAGCGAGTTATCAGACTTAGGGAATTACAAGTATGTGGGCTAAAAGCACTAAGGATACATGCAAAGCTGTATGAAAGGGTACATGAAAGGGTATAGAAGAGGGGTATATAAAAAAGCAAAAAATCATCACGGCATCAGCTCAGGCACATCCTGTTATGGATTGGAAAAAAGTGACTGGGAAGACTACTTATCATTATAAGGGCTGGACCATCTTTTCTGTGCTAGGGCCTGTTTTAGAAGTGGTGAGGTTTATTTCCTCAAGACTGGATCATAGCGTGGTAGTGGTTAAATGAGAAGTTAAAACTGTAAATATGTGAAGCAGGCAAGGCAAAACCACATCTGATATCCAGCTATAACCTCTCCCTGAAATTTAAAGGGAACATTTTTTATAATTTGTGGGCTCGAACATTAGAATGAAGTGTGTGTTTTACAGACAATTGTAATTCTCATTTTGACTACTAATTACCCCAAAGATATTATTTTATGCAATGTACTTATCCAAGGTCTTCCTACCTCTGTACTACATATTCATGAATATGTAGGCTGCATGATGGAAAGTTTGTTTCCACGTTGTGAGCTTGTTGCTATTAAATGAGGTAATTTCTGTACAGAAAGAATAGCAGTCAGGAAACTGTGAAGGCAGGGGTAAGCACAGGGCAGTGTTTGACGAACACCAGCTGATTAATTGCTTATGCCATCAATGGGAGAATTTTGGAGTCTGAAAAAAAGATGTGTCATAATAAATATTATAATAGACTTGTTATGTTTGCACAAACACAACATTCATGAGACCAAATTTATGCTGTTGGCTCAGTTACCTCCACAAGCTCTACATCCCACCCAGGAACTGGAGTGAAACAGATCAGTATTTCTGTGTCTGGCTCTGCCACCACACACCTGTAAGTCAGGGTCAGCTCGAATTCCCGCCGCTGGCTTTGGCAGAGTGGTGCTGGTGCTCTGGAGAAAGTGAGTTCATGGCTGTCTGTGTGAATACTGCCACACTATTCTAGTGCACTCAACAGCCATAGGGACGTGTGTATTCACATCCCTGGGGACTCAACATGGTGTGTTTGAAATTCTGTGACTAAGACAATGCATCTAGACAATTGTTTTTGTTTAATGTCTATGGTAATGTTGTTTTTTATTTTTCTGGTATCCCATTACAAGGCAATGGTTTTGGTCGTGCATCTGTATCTTTCAAATTATCCTTTTTCCTGATATAAAATTGAAGTAAAATTGTTTAGTAATGAACACATTTTAAAGTTGTAGGGGTTCTTTTCTTTTTTTTTTCTTAAATAGATTTTTTTGAGGTAATTTTCAAGTTTAAACTTTGACCATTTTAGTTTGTAAGATGGATCTTACAATAAAAATAATTTTTGAAATGTCAAGTGCAGAACTTAATGTATGTTGTTTAGGGAAATCATTCAAGAGCTGTTCATTCCCTTTTAAAGATTCTGCTATTGTGTAAACCCATTTTTAGTCACATTTTCAAACTAAATTACTGTTTTATCAGAGTGAGAGCATGAATTTCTATTGAACTAAATTGTTTTGACTAAGTATGAATTTACATGCTATTTATACAGGTAGAAATCTACTTTAAAAAATCACGGAGCAGAAACTGTTTTGCAATAGAGAAGGGTAAAAGCATCCCTCCGTCAGTTGCCTGGCTGGTCAGAAGACTAGAGGAAATTGGACCGGGAGTTAGCAGCAGTTAGGAAGATAATGTGTTTCCAGAAGTAGAGAGATATGCAAAATCATGCCCCATTTAGTGTTTCTAGGAGGTCCACAAGGTCAAGTATTGCTGATAAAATTCCTCGTGCCTGAAGGCCATAGCTTATCTATAGCTAGTCAATTTTCTCAGTCCCCAAAACAGGGATGGAAGCCACGGACCGCGCCTGGGTGTGCCTGCTCCTTAACTCTGCCTGGGCAAGGTGATGGTTGGCACCATGTAAAACATGTCAGGGACCTTGCTAACCCTGTAACTGTATGGATGATTGTGTTCAGTCACCCTGAAATGGTCTTGGATATTCTTTAACAATAAACTGTTTGCTAGTGTAGATGTAGCCTTATTCTCTTCTGGATTTTTTAATTTAGGAAAAAACATGGGGGGTGGGGGGGGATGGGAGGGGTTTCTGCTTGATTTTACAGTGAAGACAATGTAAATAGACAATGTTTTTTTAGAAAAAGCAAATTAAGTCACATTAGTGAAAACAGTCTATCAGGGCTTCATCAGCATTATACTAAAGTTATGCAAACAGCCATTCATACTAGATAATATGTCTATGCATTAAATTATCTCAAAGGAAGAAAGTCCACATCTTTCTGGCTTTAATAATGCAAAATACCTTTTCAAGCATGACACTGTGCTGTCATCTACTGAGAAATGTTGGCTTCTTCTGTACTGGTATGTACATGAAATATGATTTTTGTGTTAAATGCTTGTTTAACTTATTTACTGCATTTTTCAGATTTCTTATGCTATAAACTATAGGTAAGAGTATGCAAACATAGATTTATTTTTTTTCCCAACAAGATTATACAGGAGCTAATGAATTTCCCACTGTGACTTATGTTTTCTAGCTCATCTTGCATATATATTGCATCTAGCTCATCTGTATATATTACATGTAGAAAATATATTTGAAAAAAGGATGAAGGCATAAACCTAAATGCCAGAAAACAGTCAGTTTGCTGCAGAGATTTTAGGGATTTTGCAGTACAAGATTAGCCAAAGACAAGAATGGGTTTGGTGGGATTTTCTTGTGGGTTTTCTGTTTGTTTGTCCCTTCTACCCACTTAATTTCCTGCAGCCCTCTGTAACTGTGAAGAGCATACAGTAACCTGTAAGAACATCTGGGGAAAGCTTTTGCAAGAGTTTAGTCTACAGGACCATTTTATTAGAGAGGGACATATTCAACTCCGTAGCAATGCTGTGTACATGTGGGTTTTTTTGTGTCAGTCATGTAAAACACTGGACATATATTTATATTTTGTAAGTTTGTGAGGTGTTTCTGCTAGATGTTATAGTTCAAATTTTGCTATTTAAAACACTGTCTAAAATACTTATCATGCCAATAAAACCTCTATCTCATTGCACAGAAGTGGAAGAAATAGTTGTAATGTTCCTTGTGTAAGGAGTATATACAGATTTTACTTAGCTGAAACAAATAAAATTAACTAAACACATGTGTAGTCTTCTCCCCTTCTTGGAAGATGGCAATATGAATCAACTATTAGCATTAGTGTATTCATGTGATTATATTTAGCATCATTGCTCCTTTTTCTGTTTATCATACGTTTTGGCTATCATGCAGGGTATTTTGGTTGCTTTTTGTTTTAAGAAAGTTTCAGTTTATTTGCTACAGCAGAAATATTCCATCTGTCTTTTCAGTCCATGCAGAAGAAAAGATTTAAACCAGGAATCCAGGGGAAAATAAAAAAATATAAATTTACTACAATTACTCCCAACCTCATCAACTCTGGCAATTGAACAAACCTGAAAAAATAATTACTGGGAAAACTCTGCAGAATTTTCTCAAATGTTATAGTTTAATGTGTCTTGTTCTGTGTGTGTTAGACATTACCTCTGTTGGTGGGACACAAGACCTGATCTTTAGCATTTTTGTAGAAAGGAAAATATTAGGAGCATAAACAGTAATAATTTAGTAGAACTCTATTAAAACTTAAGGACAGCATAGCTGTAAGTGTGCTAACTGTATTGTCATGACAAAGAACATGCATCAAAAGAAAAGCCACAGACTGCTGGCTGGTAAATAGAACTAAAAAAACCCCACTGTTCATTCAAAGCATATGCAGAAGATGCCAAACATTTCTGACTCTTCCAAGAAGGCAAGCATACATTGTACAGAGAGAGAGAATTACATTTCTGCCATTTCCTCCCTCGCATCCTCTCACTGTTTCCATCATAACTGGGCAGTCTTGGCTGCTTTGTTCTTATTCATATCCTGATCTATGGCAGGCTTTGGAAAGATGACAGAACAAACTGTCCAATTTTTCAAAGCTGAAGACACGGAGATGAAGCAAAGAGCCACTCCTGTAGTATTACAGCCTAATTCTGTCTGCCCAGTAGATCACATAAATACTGATGCTCCCCCTGAGGCAGCCATAGTGTTAAATGAAAGGTGTCTTAGTACTGTCTTTCAGCTGTGTTAGAGACTTGTAGATCATCTATATGGTTAATGGATGGATGTGAGACTGTAGGACATAGGTGATATTAGTTAAAGGCTGAAAACCTAAACCCAGAAATAACAGCCATTTTTTAAAATGGCTATTGGGTTAAAAATACCTTTTTTTGAAGCTTTTAACCTGCCGAATTCCTTCAGTATCAAGGTATGGACAAAACTTAAATTTTTCACTTGTGACAGGCTCAGATTGATGGAAATCTACTGCATATGTTGCAGAAACACAATCGGTATTAACAGACTAGACTATGGAATTACTCCTGTCATACAGAATACTCAAGAAAAAGTAATAGTTAAAGAAATTATGTCATTTACTTAGGCATTGTGATTTGTTAAGGCTGCAGGCTTTTCTCTGAAGCTTCTCTGAGAGACCTTGCTATCGAATGTCACCTGTGCAATATTTATAGCTCAAGTATAGGAGTCCTGTTTCTCGTATATTTTAGGTTCTTCTGTAGTTATTTTGAAGCCTTGATCACTGTCTTTACCCTAAGTGCTTGCTAACATGGTTGGAAGGTAAACAAATCACTCAAACCTGTAATTGCAAGCAACTTTTTGTGCCATAAGAAGCACAGCCTGAGGATCTGCTATCCTGTAGCATTCTAGTTTCTTCCCTCCTTGAGCCCTTTTCATGGCTTCTGTTCACATAAAAACTCAAATCTGATTGCCAGAGGAAATTAAGCTCAAAGTAAAGGGTTTATTCTCTACAGGAAACACTTGATAACAAATTTAGACAGTTGGATTCTACTTTAAAAGAGGCTGATGGGAAAGTTTTAGTCCTAGAAATCAGCACTAGTGTTCAGGATATGGTGATTATAATACATTGCAAGTAGCTACTCTGAAACTGAGACCTTTTCTATGGCTCAAGTAATTCAAAGGATTTTTTCCAAAATAACCTGTTACATAGATGCTGGTGAACAAATTCAGTGAACAATATGGACTGGGCTCTGGAGTCTGGACTAGGTAATTTAATCATCCTGATACTTGCAGTCTTGGTTTGGCTCAAAAGTTAGTGTTGATCAGAGATTGCATTGGATAGATGTATGGATAAAAAAAGTTAAGAGCAGAGAGGGGAAAGGAGAGAGTTTGCATTCTTTCAGAGAAAGGAATGTGTAAAGCTTTCACGTTATTTTATATGAAAGCATGCTGTTCTGATTGAAAAGTTATTTACTTAAACAATCTTACTGTATTTTTACATGCCACAGGCATTACAGTACCTGTGACCCCTGTTAGTTATGCATTTCTGGGGATTGGCTGTCTATAGGGCCTTTGATTCCACTACAAGGTAATACTCCAGTCAAAGATCAATTGTAAGGAGACACAATGCCCTACAGCCTTCATTTCTTTGTCTATACTGTGAGAAAATGATTGATAAGAAGAACTGGGTTGTAATGATTGTTCTGCATTTGTGTCATGGAAGTACTGCTACTTGAAGGAATGACAGCAGAATTAGTGACAGGACTGTTTGAGCAAAAGTCACAACTTGAAGAAAAATGAAGCAAGTATGTTGTGTGGTTGCCTTTAGAGGAGCAAAGCAAATGAGAAATGTTGCTGTTAAAAATGTGAAAAGTCACTTTCACTCAGAGTACTTTCCTGCATGGTTGAAGTAGTTATTGTGTGGGCAGCAGCAGCTAAGGTATTCCCAAGGTACTTGTGTTCCGTTTTTGTGCTGTGTTGTTTCTAGTAGACAAAAAAAGCAAATTGCATGATAGGTACTACATTTCTTATTGCTTTCCTTATACAGAAAATTCCTAGAAAAGTATAGTTTCATGTTCTATTCAGAGGCCAGGTGTCATTATAAACTTGTGTAGTTAATGACCCATCATGCCAGTTATTTGAATCTTAAATATATCTTTCTCCTCTGTTTGGATTTTAATACAAATCAATAACTTCGTGGAATTTTTGTGCAGACAATAGATAGGTGAGCTTTTTTTCAAGCATCAATAATCTTGGTTATATCACATTAGATGTCTGAATAAAACTGAATGGTACTATAGCTGTCTTGTAAAAAATTTTTGAACAAAACCTCTCTGTCCTTCCAATGAATTGTGGAAAATGAGAGAAATGTTTTTCTTTGGCAAGGGGAATAAATACATAAACACAAATTTGTTAGCTTAATTTTTGTTCATTTTTTAAGAATGTGGATAAAAGTGGGGTTTAGGTATGATGATAATAGTCTATTGCTAATTTCCATCCCTGAAAATGTCTCATGAAAATGATTTATGATGAGTTTTAGATACATTTTTATATGCCTAAGGCTTGGTTTTAAGTGACTTGGTCAGTGTCGGTGATTGAAATTCAGACTGAATCTGAGTCTGGTTCTGGTTCCTGGATCTCCCATCCGAATCCCCATCTGAATCGTTTATTCAAAGGAACAAGCTGCTTTTATACACTTCTTTAAGGTACAGTATTTCCTTACACGGTAATGTTGGCTACACAACCAATCCCGTGTTGCCACATCAGCAATGCATCTTTTTAATGCCCTTCTGTGGGGTGATAATGCACTGCTCACCCACCTGTCAGCTCCCGGCAGGCTCCTCTCTGGAGGGGCCTGCCTGTGACACCTCCTCCCCCCGGGGTCTGTGCCGCCACGTGCTCCTTTGTGCTGCCATGTGCTTATCTTTCCCTGTAGGTCAGGACTAAAACACTAGGTCTTGTAAAGATTCATTAATAGCATGTACATTTCCTATGCCATAATCCTGCTGTACTCAAATACATTCCATATCAAAGGCTTTCTTTTCAAATAATTATTATGCAACAAATTGGTTTTGATATTCTCAGTTGAATAAAAGGCATGGTGAATATGTTTAATTCTGAGAGAAAGAAGTGGAACTGTATATTTTTAATGGTTTTCTTACACGAACTTAAAGTCAATCAAGAATTAAAAGGAGATATTATAAGAGATATTGACACTTCTTTCTCTGAAATATGTGTCTTTTAGTCACTTGGACATATTTAGATTTCAAGTGTTACAGTTGAAAAGAAGAGAAAGTCTGAAAAAATGCAGGAGGATACTATTTTTGCCCCGAATGCTACTTGTCTCAAAAATGCAACAATAATTTTAAAAGTTCACTCCCTCCATCCTCCATCATTCACACGGGTCAAAGTTGATGTTTTCACTAAGACTAAGCCCGGGCGAAGAGTTGACAAAAGATACTCATCCTAAGGAGCTTTTATTATGAGTAACAGATCTTCTTAGCCAGAGGCATTTTTAGAAGGGCAAGGGGGTTCAGTCAGAAAGCAGATGTTAGAGAGATGCTCATATTTCTTCTACGCTTTTATGCTGCTTTTGTCTCTTGCCAAATTAAATAAGTATGTAGTACTTACAGACATTTAAATTTAATATATTAACACTTTATTGCCTTTCTTCGCATGAGAAGATATTTCAACTTATCTTTGGGGCAGCTTAGTTATCAGCAGTATATTAGCAAGGCTCATTATATAACATTTTTCTCTGTTGGAATATTAGTTTTTCTCCTTGCATCCCATAAAGACATTTCTCTTGAACTTCACACTTTTGACAGTGTCCGTGAATTGCCATTTCTGGCATGTTCAACAACAGGGATTCTGTGAATTTGAAAGTGGAAGGGATGGGGAAATTTGTGTAGAAATGTGCATCAAGTATGCTGGTTTTGGTGGTATGCTTGTCTTTTCATTCTTGCTGATTTTTCTGATTCCATTCTGAATGTTCAGGTCTGAGATCAGGTGTTGAGTTTTTCACAGGATCTTCTCTGTCTAACAGGAAAAATTACTTCAAGATTTTTTTCTTTATTCTGGCAAAGAAATGTTGTCTGAGTATAATGATTATGCTTTCCAGAGACTTGCTTTCGTGTTGGTATGTGAATGATTAAAGTGAGCAACATATTTAATAATTGCATTGGAGTATTCCTAAAATCTATGCTAAGGAACTTCAAATCCACTGTCACTTAATAACCTTGAATATTTTTCTGCTAAATATTAATAGAAAATTAGCAATTAATCACATGCATTATTATAATGTTTGTAGTGATCAATTCATGAAACAGACTTAAGGACCTACATGGTGCAGCTTGAATGCTGATTTAATACGGTGCATAAATCCTTTCCCTTTAAAATGAGTTAACTGTTTGTTTGTCCTTAACCACTGAGGCATGAGGGCTGTATTTATCCCTGGTTTGCCTAGGAGCTGATCCATTTAGCTGTGCCTAGGGGAAGCTGCATTTTTCAGTCTAGGGAAGTCAGCTGCCCTCTGGAATAGTGTTTACATCATTGATACCATGATCAAGCATCAAGTTTAAGAATCACAGGAAATCCACAGAGAGAGAAAAGGTTTGATTTTGATTGGAATCTCAAGTAGGAGAAAAATATCTTGAACGGAGAGCATCTCAAAAATAGTGCTGGTGGTAGGAGCAGAGCCTAAGGTTAAAGTCTCATCTACAAGTATTGCAATAGCATTTCCAGAGGAATTCCAAACATAGAGGAGACAGAAGAATTTGCTTGTCTAAAATGCAGGTAGCTATAGGAATGCTTTTGTTTTATGTATGTAGTTTTTTACCCAGCTCTACTGCAAGAATTTGATATTTGGGTAATAGTTTTCTCCCTTTGATCTTCACAGCTGTTTAGGTCTCAGTGTTTGCTTAGCAAAGCCAAACCATGCAGAGTAGCAGTCACCAAATAAATAGTATTAGGTGATGCTTACTATGCTCAGTACCTGGTTTGAGGTTCTTGGTATTATCTGGTGAGGTGCTTGGGGGAACTGCCACTATTTTGAGCAAGATACCTTCCAGTAACCAGAGCTAGTCAAAATACTGTTGGCTCACAGAAGAAAGTGGAGCAGTCTTGTGAATGTAATGCATTCATAAGTCTACCACAAAATCATTTATGACTTAAATCTTTCAGAGTTGCTCTTTGGCTGTACAACTTTCCTCATACTAGTTAGCCAGGGTAGTTCTGACACTTTTTACTTATGTAACTTTAAAAGCAGTGCCTGTTCCACATATGAGCAGTGATGTTTTAGATTTGTTTTCATCACTGAGATATTTCTATGGCTTGGAAAGCCACTGCCTGTAGTTCTTCTGGGATGTGGGAATCTGAAAATGTCTCTGCACAGAGTTAAGCCCAGCCTTTGCCAGAACATCCCAGAAGAAATATTTGATTCCACAGCTGTTCTGAAGTGAGTTTATTTCAATCTGTCCCCAGATCCACTGAATATCTACTAAAATTTTCAGTTTCAAAAGCAAATGAATCATTATCACAGGGGTGTGCCACAATAGCATTGAAGTTTTCTCTCTTTCATGGGGATAATTATGATGTTATAGTTGAAAAGAGATTTAATTTTACTGATAATTTGAAAAAATTAAAACCATACCTTCAATGGCTATAAAACATATTCATAAATTGCTTTGCCTATCAGTCCTAAATAAACATGTGTGGGTAATGGAGAGGGAAATACTATAAGGCTCTCACGTTCTTTTGTAGCTTATTAAGAAATGGGAATAGGAAATCTGCCTGAGCTTCCTTAGTTTAGCCAACTTAGCACAGAATGAGAAGCAAGGGGAGGAATGTGTATTTTTATGTGTATATGTTGTACACCAGCCAAGGTGCAGGCTATCTTAGTGGTACTTAACAAAGACTACTAGTTTTCTTCTGACAGTGTATTAAACTGGACTTGAGAATGTGTATCAAAAGGGTAAAGTTTCTTCTAGGCTTTTTTCAGACTGCCTTCCCCCTGATGGTTTGTGTATGACTTTGATCTTACTTATGATGGTTATTTGACCATGTAGAAGACAGTTCAGTTATCATCAGCAGTCAGGGGTATGTAAACCCCTGGTTTGTTTGAAAAGACAGAGTTTATAGAGAAATACTTTTACTAAATATCAAAGAAGATTGAGGGGGTTTTGAAAAACTTGACCATTTTCTTGTTGAGTTTCATAAAAAGTAGCTAGCATTGACCATGTATCTTTGAACCTTTTCTTCCCTCGTGCACTTTTTATGATGTTGTGTGACACAAAAGCGATAACAGGAGTGAAGAATATGACAGAGTATGTAAGAGTGATGCCTGCTCCCTTCTCTGAATAACAATCTATCAGATACACTGACAAAAGGAAGACATTTATAGTGTTAAATAGAATGTTCACAATTTCATGGGACCTATGCCTTTAGGCAAGAAAATGATCTAAAGGTATTCACTGCAGTAGAAGGTGACCATAAAACTACTCACTTTTAGAACTAAGAAAAGCACTAAATTTTGTCTCAGCTTTTGCAGTAATTCCTTGACATCCTTACTTATTGCTGAACAGCAATACTTACAGTCATCAGATAGTTTTTTGTACCTAAAAACACATGTGCAGAAAGGAGGAATAATGTGATTTCTTCTATTTTAAAATGTTTTAGAAGTAGTCAGATACTGATGTAGACTGCATGGATTTTTGCTCATTCCTTCTGTGTTATTCTGTAAGGTTTGAGAAGGTTTTTTTATTGTAAAGTCAAAATTAGGAAAGTACTGTCTCATATAGCATAAGTTTAGAGACATTTTGATATCAAGCTTAAGAAGTGACTACTGCTTGTATGAATTTTACAGTTCGAGGCTAAATTAGAGTGTTAGTCCTAAAGTGGCTGGCTCCTAGGTCTCTACGCCTGTTCAGAGATTAACATTGGAACATAAATGATTTGGATTTAAAAATCCAGCAAATTTCCCTCCTTAGGCTACCATACACTGGATGAAAGACTAAATAAAAGAATACCTACATTTACATGCCTGGTGAAATGCAAGCCTGAAGAGTGAGAAGTGGCTGCACTCTTCCCTCTTATATTTTGCTTTCAGTAATTTCGTTGCTGGAAGCAATTGAGAAGCAGCTTGTGCTGATGGGTTATCTGTAGTGATAACTTCATAGGTATATACCCTGGATAAAAAAGTATGTTAAGTTAAATCTGGTAGAGGTAACAAATAAATACTTGTGGATTGTGTATTTATGCAATGTGCAAAACCAGGCAACATAAACTTTTTATACGCCTCTGGAAACGTAATTGGTTTCATGACTTTTAAAAGCTTTAAAACAGATGGAATGTGTATTACTGCAGAAAAAAAATATTAAAAATGTGGAAATGAAGTCCACACTACTGCAGAACTCTCAGGCACTCAGCGTACTGCATTTTTGATTCCCATCTCTCCCTGTACTTCTGAACTCCCAGCACAGCACTGAGGTCTCAGACCTCCAGAGACAGACTATTGCATTGATTGTGTAGAACTGTGCTTTGTGTGGGTTGATACGGTTTGATTTTCCAAGGGTATGCTGCTAGTCTTAACATATTTATTATGAATAACTCTTTTATTCTTTAATCTTCAGGATTTCTTCTGAAAAAAGACTTGACACAGAATCTTTAGGGGTTTTTTTCTATATTTTTAATGAGTCCTCTGTTCTGTTTGTATTTAATATTAAGATTTACTATTTCTTTAATTGCAGTTTAGTCAAGCAGGGAGTCTTTCAATGAATAGCTTTGGAAAGTGGCAAGATTTTCTTTTGTTATTTTAAACAGTGTTTTCGCATTTCATAATGTTCTCAATTCAGCAACACTGAAGCAGATCATAAATTTAATTAGAGGAATTTCCTTAAAGCAGTGTTTGGGCCAGTAAACAGAAATATTGAGAAGTAATTTTCCTAATGATATAGCAGAAGTATTTTGGGACTGTAGCACAAGACTTGACTATTTTTCCTTCGTTGTCTGTCTGTCTTTCCATGGAATAAGGATTCTATAGCTTTATTTACCTTCTTCATTAAGTACCTTTCATGTGAAGAACCATCATGAGGTATTATCAAAAGCAATTAGAGTCACCAAACAGATGCTCATTAGGGACAAAAAAAGATCTAAACCTATTTCAATTGGTTCAGAGCTTAATACCTTTATTATTCTTTTTGTTTGTGACCCAAATAAGGTTTTATTATAATGGATAAGTACTTTTATCAAAATTTTTTTTGTATGTTTCCCCGCCCATAGTTTACCTGTTCTGGAATTGTGAGTTGTCAATATTCTTTTAGCTGTATGCAGAAGACATACTGAAGCAAGGAAATATATATCTTCTGCACTGAAATAAATCCTTCTTAACATTTAATTCAAACAAAAGTAAACTCAAATTAAAGGGCAAAGAAACTCAAGCTCCAAAACCTATTAGCAAATAATACAAAGATCAATGGATACATTTTTAAAGGTTGAAAATAAATTGAAGTTACAGATTGTGTAAGGTTATCATGTATTCTGGATGAATGTGTAGTTCCATTGAGTCGTTTGAAGCTGAAATTCTTCCAGTTAAGCTGATATTTAAAAGCTGTGTGTATATCTGTGTCTTGAACAAGAGCAAAAACTTGGAAAGTCTGAAGTCTTGTCTAAGGATGACTTTAAGGATATTTTCTTGCTTAGGACTACTTCCTGATGTTATGAAACAGGACACAAAGATAATTTAGCTGTGTATAAACATGTACAGGTGACTACTTCAAAAGTCTTGTGAACAATTACTTTAAAGGATAGGCTTGCCTTTAGACTGTACTCTTGCCACATAATTCCCTTAAGCTGCAACTAAGACATGCTTTAGGCATTGTGCCCTTCACTTATAGTGGGGTATGAATACATTGTTGAATATTTTGCTTATATCGGTGCTTCTGTGAGAAACAAGAGTGACTAACCTAGGAGGAAGGTTACATTAATACTTCTCATACCCCAGTTACCAGATTTCACCTTAGAGTGGCACAGTACTGCATGGTACTGGATTTGTGTTACGTACAAATATACACTATAGCTAAATGATCATCATCACTGAAGGAAAAAAACCAAAACAGTGAATGACAGCTGTTTTGCAGACAAAGAATTCCCTACTGCAAGGCTGTAGGCATTGAGAAAGTAAGAGATTCTGTTTGGACTGCTTTTAGTACAGTATTGCAGTAGATCTCTGTGCAAAGCTGTAGAGAGGGAAAGAGGATTTTGTATTAAAGAAAACTAATTTTTTTTGTTCTCATTCATCCACACATTCTCTTTTACTCATATATTAGGGAGTGCTACAATATGTGTCCACATAGTCTAGGTAGGAACTGGGAGTGACATCAGCAAACACCTAGCATGTCTTTTTTATGGCTTTTGGATTGTTCCTAATGCTGAGGCCTGGATTTGCCTTTTTTACCCTAGCTGTAATTTTTTTCCTTCATCCCATCCCACCTTCAAGAGTCATTAGGAAATACTGCTAATTTATTCACTTTTTTTTTTCTTGCTGCAGGTTGTTTGGTTTTTTTTCCTTGTTTTCTTAGGATTTCTTTTACCAAGTCCAGGTTTCTTGAGAATAAACTGTGATCTTAGTATCTTGATGTTGTCAACAATTGTCATTCTTTTATGCCTTCTTATCCTTTCTTCCAACGTTTTTATACCCTTACCTTCCAATTCAAATTTCATTTATACCATGTTTTCATTACAAGCCTCCACAATTTGTTACTGGAGAGAAGGTCTCATAGCAACAAAGAAATTACAGAATTTAATCTGTTGCAAAGCGTGTGTCTTCAGACATGCTTTTATTTATAAAAAGCAAAATTTATTTATTTATATGCTTAGAGTGATTTGGACACTCAGAACAATGTTCTTTCTTGTAATAAAATCTTATCAAAGAATAGTATGGTTCATATAGCCTTCCCTGGGGTGCAGCAGAAAAGACAACAAAACACATTTTTGTGAAAATTATGTGCTGATGATGGCAGTCTAAAAGGCTAAAGCAACTAGATTCAAACACTGTATACTTGCAAATGTAATATGGGCTCCAAGAGAACTAGAGCTTTCCTTTATTATGATGGTAAAATTGTATCTTAAAGATTTCCAACATCACAAAAGCAAGGCCAGATTTCACTATTTTAGAGCTAAAATTCTATGTTGTAGCATTCCGAAAATGGTAATCTGTAACAAGAAAAGATAGTGGCAATATTAATGCATATTGAAATTGGTTAGTATTTTGCCTTTGATGACTATACTTAGAGGAAGTCTAAATGAAGTGATATATTTTTCTTTTCTATAAATCCAGAAGATCACAGAACGTGTCATAATGATATCTTCTTTGCTAGGAAAGGCGCTGAGCAAAAAAAAAAAAACCAGCTAGACTGGTGTTTTTGCAAGGGATCCCTCGTAAACCTTTCCTAATGATTGTCCTCCTTTGCTGCTGGCAGTGGTGATTTGTCTGTTCTCTCAAATGTCAGTTACCCAAAGATAAAGGGAAGGACATGAGCAGCAGGTATGTAATCTTCTCTTTATCTCTCCTTCAATATTTCAGGAGTTTTACTTTAAATGTGGAGCACACCCAACCGCTGACAATGAAACATCTGTGGCTTTGAACCTTGTTACAACAAATAGTCGCTGTATCACATGTATAACATGCACAGATATTAGGTAAGTACAACAAAAATTGTCAGAGATGTACAGTCTCAGTGCTTCACAGTGCTTATCACTTCCAAAGAGCCTCTTTTTCTTTGTTCATTTTCCTTTTTAAAGGCTGGGATTTTTTCCCCTGGTAACATGGTGAAAAATGGGTCATATTTTCAGGTGTGTTATTTGTTTTGCTGGTACAATTACAGTTCATGTTTTTGTACCTTAGTCATATTGCAGGTGGAAATCTGACTGCTTAAGCTCTAACTAAAACCTCGAGTGCTCAAGGCAGTGGCAAAATGTGTAAATACTTTCTGCTAATATGTATTCAAGAGCCAGGGAAAGAGCTGGATTTTTGAGGGGGGCAGACTGTTCCTGAATAAATTAACTTCTTTGTGTTTGTTCTATAAATCAAAGTAAAATGCATGCTTTCTCATGTTTGTGTTTACTGTAGTTTGAAATACTGTAATCCATCTTTGCATATGGTATTTGGGCACATACATTCAAGAATATCCATTTACTTGCAAATGCATGGATTAAAAACCAATTGCCCAAAAAAGACAGCTACCACTGTAGTGAAGAATTACCTGAAACACATTTGTCTACTGATTAGTAGATATTTTATGTGAAAGTGAAAAGAGAATTGTGGAATGGTAGTTATTGGTCAGAAGGGAGAAATTGGAAAGGACACTTGAACTCTGTACTGGTTCATATGGTATGTCTTCTGGAAAGAGCTGGTTTTGGAAGCATCCTTTGTGGAAACTGTCTCCTAGATTAAATTAAACAAAGACCAAATATTGGTCTTTGTCAAATTGGTATGGCAGCATTTTGCAGCAAGGGTGCAGGCTCAGCTGCTCAAAAGTGGCTAATTCTCCTGTCCCTTCTAAAAATTCACTGGGCAAGAAGAATGATTTGGCTTACTGAAGTGCAGAACCCTTGTGTGTATCTGTACTGCTGTACAAGAGGGCCGGTGGCTCATCCCTGATCCCAGGCCAGATGGAAATGACTGACAGATGTGCTGCACAGAATTGTGTAACCTGGTGCTTTGTGATAGCCAGCTTGGGTTAATTGTGAAGCTGAAACCCAAAGGCTCATTGTTGAAACTAGATCTGCAGTGAAAGTTTATTTTTTATGCTAGCAGTAAGATGGAATGGAAAAGGGTTATTCATGTCCCAGTATTTCCTGTGTGGGGCTCAGGAAGCATCAGAAGAGCTCACTGAACTACATGAAGTATCAAAAAGGGGTAAAACTTGCTGACTAGCTGAGCTTTTTGGGATAAACAGCACCTATCTCTTGGACCTGTGTTCACCAGGATTCTCAAGAACCCTAAGTATTTCTAGACTGAAGGAAAAGTTGTCTGTTCCTGAGAATTTACTGTGTTTTTGTTAAGGTCTCTTCTCAATTAAACAAAAAAGCGAAACAACTATCAAAAAAAATTAAAAAAAGAAACCAAGAAAAAATAAGGAAAGAAAACTTGTCTAAAATCCCCTTCTCTGGGTAGCATTAAAAGAAGCAAAATGTAAGAAATTTGTTCTGTCTCATCATGTCAAAATATTGATACACGTTTCTATGATAACTCTAATTTTTGAGAATGTATCCATACATTAAATTCTGATTATCTTTCAGAAGCTGGATTTTTTTTAAAGCCATAAAAGCCTAACATTCACTTTTATGTAATACTAGATATTTGTAGGTGATATCAGAACCCTAGATAACAAGATACTATTTTATGTTTTGTATGGCAGGTCCTGCAAGTTGTTAAAATAGAATTTCACATGTATCTTTGGGTACATGAAATAATTTTCCACTTAAAGCTGTGCAAGAAATCGGTTTAGTTTCTGATTTTGTCTTTTACCACTTGCAAGGATGGTCAAATGTAGGTCTTTGACCACTGGAAAGAGCGAGAGAATGTACAGTGGAAATATTTATCAGTTATGGAAAGGTCATTGTAAAATCTTGGGCTACTTAAAAAATCTCTCCTCAGCTTTTTTGTGCGTCTAATTCCTTTCTCCAACCTAACATTCTTGTAATATTTGTATATAATTCCAATAAATTACATAAATAGCCATAATCTTTTTACTTCAGTTAAATACTTAGGTGATTGTACTGGCAATTACTTTCTAATACGCTTATGCAGTTGAAAAGTAGCATTTAGGGCACTCTGCAGTTTTTGTGAAACCTACCTTCATCCTTCTGTAGCGTTCATGTGAAAAAGAGGATTAACTGTATTCAGTACATTAGCTCTTCCTTTGTATTAGCTTCGCTATAGTAAAATAAGAAATTTTTGTGTGTTCTTCAAAGTAGATTTTTCTTCTTTTTTTTTCTGAAAAAAACCCCAAACGAACAACAAGACACCAAACAGGAAAATATGACAATTAGGTACGATTTGCATTTTTCTTAAATATTTTTGTTTGCAGCAACATACGCCATATCTCTAGGTGTTTCCATTGATTTGTCATTGACAGTTAGTCACCACAGGCAGAGCAACTAAGTTCCAAGATTCTTGGCACAGCATTTGTATGGCTTTAGCAAGGTTAGCAAAGATGTAAAAATCTTATTTAAAGCAGTATTCTACTCTGCTATATAGAAAAAATACAAAGTAGAAGCAATATTAGTCTATTGCCAGTTTTTTATTCTCAAGTTTACATTAGATACACTTAGTTTGCCTTAGGTTTATATTTTATATAAATATTTTCATGCAGGTCTGACCACCAGAGTAAAGTAGTTGAAAGCCAAACACCCTTATAGGGCTATGCTAAATCCATAGGCAGTATTCCATGTAGTGTAATGCCTTCCAATGTATTCTGCTTATCTACAGCAGAGTTAGTGTGAATTGGCAGCCTTTATGCATTTTTTTTTTTTTCTGTAGCATTCAAGGTGATGGGTTGCTATTCTATGTCTTTGAAGAAGCTTTAATAGGTTGAGCAAATGGCTGAAAGTTGAAACAAATACTAAAACTGTGCAATCCTCGAGGGAAGATCTGCTTTTGTCAACTGTTTCCAGTAGAAATAACATCAAAAGGGGCTAGGAGTACCCCAGGGTACCCATAAATCAGGCTCAGGAATAACAGCAGTTTTAAGCAGTGTAAAAATAAAATGTGCAGAACAGAAATGCCTCACGTCATCTTTCACAAACTCGGTAGGGTACAATTCCTAAAGGCACCATTATTTTTAGCTTTCAGCAGATACAGATAAGTGTAAAAGATATATAGGACATACTGTCACTTAATAGGTAGAAAGAATTCTCCAGAAGGAGAAATATTTGGTGTTCTGTTATCAGATTTTTTTTTCTAATCTAATAAATCCCTGCTTCATAGTCTTGAACAAAGGAATGTTTTGCTTTGTTTAAACAATGGAATCTTTAATATTTTTTTCTCTTATTTGGGATTTCTAATACTGGAGTTGGAAGTGAGAACTTCTGCTAGTGGCCATAGTAGTGCACATGCTAGTTATTCTTCAAGGGTAACTGTGATGTCATGTCTTTGTCATAGTTCTTTTCAGGTGAATCAATTCAGACTGTGATCGCATTAGAATCCATGGGCAGGAGGGTAATGGAGAAGGTCGGTACTTAGAGGGGGAAAAAGTCAATGTACTATAGGAAGTCCTGTTGGAAATTCAATGGGCAGCTCTCTTCTCCTTCAGACAATAAAGAATAAATGGCTGCATGTTACTGGGAATAACAGTGTGTTAATGTGGGTTGGAGGAATTACTTTGAGCCTCCTAAGCTTCTCACTAGCTGTTAATCAGCCATCTTTTTCAGTCTCTTTGTTTCTGAAGTAAAAGTACAAGTAAGAAAATGTGTCCCTCCAGCAGCAAGTTTGTGACATTTTCCTATCACTCCTGCTTGTTCGTGTCCTCTATTCTAGAGTCATGGTTGAGACTGATGAGTTGGTTTTCTTTCTAATGAGGTAATGTTCCTAAACTGGTAAGGGATGGAATCCTTTTCTTCTCAATAAATACATTTGTGAATGATTTTCTGTTGTGGCTTTTACCTGTGGATTTTATATGCCAAAAGAAGACCATCTCCCAAAGTTTATTATGGGGATTAGGGTTTTTCTAATTTTGTATTTTGTATTTTGATCTTTGTGATGTTATTGTTGATATAGGTGTTCCATGTTCCTTATCAATATACGTTGTACTGTATTGTGCTTTAATTCTGTACACTGCTTTGAAGTGAACTATTTCTTCCATTAGAGTTTAAAATATTGTTTAAAGACACCTGAAATAATTTGCCTTACCTTTCTTTCTTCTTGTAAAAGATATATGGTATTAATGCAGTCTGGGTTTCAAATAAAAAAGTGGAAAGATCATCAGAGGATGAATATAGCAGTGACTATGAGAAGAAATAGACAAGGCAGCAGGTCAGCCACGATATTCAAAACCTTTACATTAAAAATAATTCCAGAATCTTTAGTTGGTTATTTGAATCCAATGCTACAGCTGAAGAGACAGGTTGCAAAATTCAGCTTTTGACAGAGGGCCACCAAATAGCTCAACTGGTTAGAGCAAGGTGCTAATGCTACTGTTGTGGGTTTGATCCCCTACAGGCCGTTCACATAAAAGTTGGGCTTACTGATCCTTGTGAATCCTTTCCAACTCAGAATATTCTGTGATTTGTTTGAGAATTGTTCACATTTTCTAAGTGAAGAAGCTGTACTACAAATTTGATTCAGGTCGATTTTGCTGTTATTTGAAGAGAGTTTTATAAGGGACCTTCTGTTTTTTTCTAAGATGAAAATGCAGACCATGTCCATTAAAAGACATTACCCGTGTGGTGTTTTCAGAAGAGCAAATAGCACCTTATTCTAGACTTTTAATTGCTATTTCTCTTTGCTTCTGGGGCATAGGATCCGAAATTTACCCCTTGGGCTGTTATAATCCAAGCAAGTTATTAAATCTATATTTAGCTATTCTTTTTTGAAGTACTTTTTCCCCCTCTCTGTGACCTGTCTTGATAATGTGGTCTCTGCTTCAGATCTCTGTCTGTTAAATTCTGTTGTCTTTATAGACCTTGAGCAGCTCAAAAAGGAGTGGAAAAAGATTGCGCTAAGAATTAAATCTACTTTGCCTAAGCACTATGACCATCAGGGACAATGTCTACTGCTTTATTCCCTAATGTTTCTTAAATTAATGAGATTTCTTAAGAATCACTTATTTAAAGCAGGAAATTAGATATAAAGCTGAGAACTGTTACTAATTGATTTAGAGCTTTTTTTTTCCTTTTCCCCTATAAGGTAACCTATAAAATACTCTTGTTACAGCTGTAATATTTGAGTTCTGATACAAGCAAAACCATGCAGAGAAAACCTTTTGTTGAGACTTCTGTTGGTCTTTTGAAATGTGAACCAAGTCTAATAATGCCAGTAAGTGACCTTCATTTCCTCTGAGGTGCACACTGGGGACTTCAGACTCAAAGACTTGTACCATGGGCTACTGGAAGATGTGCCTTGTGCATGAAATTCAGTTGCCTTAACCTTTCTCTTAGTTAGAATCACTAGTAAACAGAAGCCCCTATGGCAATGACGGGACAGCAGTGCAGTTCTTATTGCTTTGTCTCTGAATCTGTTAAGATCTGCACTGCAACTGCCTCTCAGTGAGACAGCTTCCAGCTTCAACCCGTCTGGGAAGAGTGCATTGGCAAAGCCATTGCACTGTCACTTTGGACATATCCTTTGCCAGCAGGGGATAAGTGAGGAGGATTTCATGCAACCTCGCTTGTCTCCTTTGCTGAACAATAAAGCATGAATTTCCCTTCATCTGGGAGCAAAAAGCCTGCCTACTTTTCCTTCCTCATGACACAGAGGTTTTTTCTGTTATTCCTTTGCTTGGTGCATATGTTAGTGTACAGTTGACAGAAAGGACAAATGGAAGGGAATGTTTTAACTGCCTGCTGATTTTTTTTTTTTTTTTTTTTTTACATTTGCCCACGTGTTTGTGAACACAAATATAATCATATGTGGTATGTCTATGCATGTTTGAAACAGCCACGGGTGAGAATTTTTATGTCGTGAGTCACAAGTGAATTTCGTTTCTAATTTAAATTTATTTCAGTAATGTGCATCTCCTGATCCACATGGGATACAATAAATGTCATGAATTTCATTTTGCATTTGACATTTCACCTGAAGCCTGCAGATCACAGAATATTATCAATAGGCTCTATATTATATGTTGTCTCTTTTCTGCCATTCTAATCTATGGCATGATTAATACAGTGAGCTGTTTCTGTAGATTTCTTCACTTATATATTTTATTTATGTTGCAAGACACAAAGACTTAAAAGCTGAAATGGTTTTGGATGAATCACTAGTTTTAGTCTGTCAGGTATTCAAGATGTCATGAACTGCACTTCCAAAATAGTCTGAAGAAACCTGAGTATGAATACTTGCATATAATTAATGAAAAACGGTAGCTAATGAATGCAATTTTGTTCAAGTATTGTAAATTTAAATGTTAAAGTTAGAATTTATTTGCAATGTCCAAGAAAAGCAGAGTAGCAAATGTTTTTAAAGTGTTATTCAAAGAGTCTCATTTGAAACTTGCAAGCCCACAGTAAGCCTTTTCTCTCATAGATGTTTGCAGGTTCAGGTGTCTGGGACTTTCTTTTCTTTCTTTTAAAAATTAATTCCTCAACATGAAAGACAAAGCATTTTCATCTCTGGTTAGTTTTGCTTCGGGCAAGGTTAGTAATAGCTGAATATTTGCACCATCTGATAGCATTGCAGTGACTTATGAGAACTGTTATTGGAGGTCACCATCCAGTTGTCTTTGGAGAGAGATCTGTCTTGCAAAGGCACCATCACAGGTGATACTAATTAGCAAGCCTCATCATTTCAGCAGAGACCTGAGTTCTAAAGGAACAAGGTGAACAAATTGCAGAGATGTTCCTTTCAGGTCTCAACTGAGGCATTATGGGAAGGGTTTGGGGAGGAACTTCAGCTGTTGCTCTCTGCTGAGCAGCCAGTGGTTTGGCTCATTTTGCACTTCAGTAAGCTGACAGCTGTTCCACCCTTGCCTTCTGTTGTCTCTGACTTTCTTTTATCGTATTTTTTAAATTTGCAGCAATAAGGAATTGAGTTTCATATGTGACAGATGAAGAAAATTTTACAAAATCAAGTACAACAATGAGAAGTCTGTCTTATAAAAAATTCAATGCTTTAATATTTTTAATGAATTGACACTTAGCAACTAATATTTGATGTGCCATTAAATGAATCACTGATGGAAGATGGGAGACAGATAAACATTCTTTGGTAACAAGTTTAGAGAAGTAGCATACCTTTGTGTGAAAATTGTTTTCAAATATAGTTCAGGCAAAACATTGTATTTTGGTTGTGTGTACACACACAAATATATCTGTACACATATGGATTGATAGCATGTGTGAAAAAAGTAATGTTTTTTAAACTTATATGTATTAATGTATTTCTCTAAGAAGCTGGTTTTGTGAAAAATATGCTATGCTTACCATTCTACACACAGTTATGTACTATTCCTACTGTATCAGGACAGATTTGAAATCTAACACATCCCTGACAGTCTGTAAAATCAAATGAGGAGTGTACTTAATAGATATTGCCAGCTTTTCCAGCCATGACCCCCTCTCAGCCACCCTCCTACTTGGGGGCAGAACTACTCTCTCCTGATAAACTGAACAGCAGCAGAAAAATTCATATTTCTGCTTAACTGGAAGAACTTATCAAAGATGTGAAGGAATCATGGTATGGAGTGTCTTGACTCCTTTTTTACAGTTATATATGTTTGTACATATAGGTGTAGATGACTTTTGATGTATATAAGTGTTTTTGAAACAGCCAATGCTAGGAGTGTTTGAAACAATTACAATTTAATTTTATTTCTGCTATTGGTTTATGTAATGGGCATTTCTAACATCACATGAGAGAGAGTACATCTTCTCAGTTAAATTTTCCCAATTTCAGTTTTGTCCAAATTGCTTTTTTTAAATTCTTATTTTCAGAGTCAGAGAGAGAATGAATATATGTAGAGAAGAAACTATTTTAGTTGCTAAAAAGGAGTGTCTGTTTAATTGAGTTTAGTTTTGAGAAATTAACTTTTAGTTTATCATCATCAGTTTTTGTTTAAAAAAAGTGCATTCAACTAGGACAAAAGAAACTGAGAAGATACAGAGAACTCAATGAATTAAAAAGTATGCACAGAGTGTAGGCTGTTATTGAAGCAAAAGTCAAATAAAAATAAGTAAATTTCTAAACGCTCCTATGAAAGGCAAATAAAAATGATGAACACTGAGTCCATTAAAGGCTAATTTTTGGAAGATTGCTTTGTTAGACAAATTTTTAACATGGAAGAAACAGAGCTCCTAAATCTATTTCTGACAGAAAGTCTTAAGGAGTAATTTGTTAGCATTTACATTGATAATTGAGTAATTCTTTTAGGATGCTGTGCCTTGGATAAAATTTTATAGAACAAATTTAACTGTAGTTTTAGATACACGGAAACATAAGTGTTCTGTATATTTAGCTTTATGAAGCTCTATATAGAAAAAAGTTATATGGGCATTTACTTTCCATTACCATTTATATTTTCTAAGTTATTTTTGAGTCATAAAAGATCATTGCAAGATCATTGACATCCGCTATAGCAATATTGTCAAACTCCAATCATTGTAATTTAGCAAGAATTGGAAAGCGGGGAAGGAAGGGAAAGGATTTGTGAAAGATGTGGTTGGCTTTTACAGCACAGAGAAACAAGAGTGAAAATATCCAAGAAAGAATGAAGCTGCCCAGCAGCAAAAAACCTACACATACACACAACAGAATAATTTCATTTGCAGGAACTTAGGGAAAAATGGAAAGTAGCGGTACTGGACAAATGTACCAGGATGTAATTTCTGAAACCAAATACATGAAGGACTATTTATAAGACGGAGAACCTGTCATAATATGTAGAGAACATTATTAAATGTTACTTGACACTTCATAGAGTCACTTAATGATCTAATATGGAACAGTGACTGTTGTCCTGGGTAATGTCTTGGAGAGCCATTCTGTTCCTCAGTCAAATAGCTCCATAGGAATTGTTACCAGCTTTCAAAAATGCCTGATTCAAATAAAAATTTTGATGGAATTTGATGGCAAGTGTTTACACACTGCTTTTAATAGATGTCTGGGGCAAGGTACTACTCTCAAATTTTATAATCATATTTTTGATGTGTATCACATTCAGGGGCATATGGGTACAAAATTTTGGGAAAACAAGGGATGGATTGAGGAAAATGTTGGAGAAATATGTTCATTTGTATACTTGTAATAAATAGGGATGCTTACTGCTTTTTCTCTCTAAACCATGGTGCATAATGAATTTTCATAGCAGTGTATTGACTGACATCAATATAAGGAGGATATTTCACACATTTTCTATTGACAGTTTGCACTGATCATGCAAAGCTCTTGGTGCATTACAGTCTTGATGGAACTGTAATGGAATCTAATAATTAGAATTTTTTTTTTCTTTCTAACTTAGCAGCTCATGATCATTGATAGCTGTGTTCCCTCTTGTTAAGTTTTTGGATGTTGTTAAAGGTAGCCTCTGAAGGCAAAACAGTTTCTGAAGGCAGTCTTAGAAAGAGTCTGTTATTTATTCTGTTCTGTAAGAGAAACCACTAGGGTTCTAAATTTTTTTGGATCTTCAGAGAATTTCTTTCTTCCTCCAGATGAATGTATTTGTGTAAAACTTCATTTAGTAAACTTAACTATATGTTTACTTTAAAACATAGCAATTTTGAAACAGTAAATTATTGTAATAACAGTATCATTGTTGTATAATGATAAATTATAGTAAAAATGTAAATTGTGCTGTGATGCACTAAGTTCTTTATCAATTAAGTTACCAGCACAATTAAATTTTCCTTATAATGGGAAAATCCAGGGCAGGGTCAGGCAGGGACATAGAAAGTAAATTCAGCTCCATGGTGGAAAATAGACAAAATTCAAGTTCAGTTGTTGATACATTAACTGTCATGAACTTTGGTGCAAAAAGATGCTGATTTGCAGTGTGGCTTGAAAATGACAAGAAATACATCATAATCAAAATTAATCAAAATCTGTTAAGTTCAGTCAATATCTCTGACATGTTAAGGGAGCTGTGTGCAGACATTTGAAAAAGGAGGAAAATGTACACAGATACGGGAATAATAATTTTCCCAGTACAAGTTTGTAAATGATAGTGATACTATCACAGTGAAGTGATACTGCACTGGCATGTCAGTGTAAGAATACTACAAGAAAAGTGACACCAATAAAAACACATTTTTATATTGGTACAAACTCCTATGCTAAGACTTGTATTTTTACTTGACATGTTTGTTTTAGCGTTTGTTAAAGTAATTCCATATCGCTGTACACTGAAATGCAGTAAGCAGGACGAAAACAAGTACATTTGTCCATCAAAAGTGTTTGAATTTTTTTTATAATATTTCTCTAATTACCCTGACATACCTTTCTCCTGCAGAGAAAATAAGTCTTACAGGTGATCTCTAAAGATCGACTGTGACTGTGGTTCGACATGTTCCTGAAAGAGTTCAGTGTTGGTGAAAGTGATTAAAATAGTGGAGAAAATGTGCTTTTCTGGATAGCAAGATAAGGGAAAAATGATACCTATTCTACTGAATACGTGAGTTAGCGTAAGTGTTGCTTGTTTGTACAGAGATTTGAGTTTTGCAGCAAACTTTTACAAAACCCTCCTCTGAGTCACTTTCAGGTTTTTTTTCCCTTTAAATGTATGTACTCCTACATGTTTATTAAGGGAGATGGAACTTTGATTAATTTTTCATACGTATTTATATATAATAAATATGTTTATATATACATTATTATGTATATGTACTTGTTTAATTTTTTTCCTTTCCTCTCTATAAGCAATCATTGGTTATTTGAAGTGCATTACATTTACAAATGTTTTCCCCCCACACTATTCTTATTTCACTTTGCACAGGAGACAAATCTGCCCATATTTCTGGTGAAAGTAGGAACCAGACAGTGCTCTTTTGGCATGCAAATTCCATTTACATTTTGCGAATTCCTCTTTCTTTTTGTTTTGTTTGAAGCAGCAAAGAGAACAGTCACACCACTTCCCATAAGGTATATTCTCTGTGCCCACTAAAGGCAGTGTCGGCCAAACAGCTGCCAAGAAAACCAGGACCAGCCCACTGATATACACAGTGCAGGAAAGATGACTGCACTGACTTTATGAATTTACTCTGTGAATCTGGCCAAACTGTTTGGAAACAGGCTGACAATGCTGATGTCAATCTTGGACTGTACTCATGAGCAAGACTGTGCCTTTGCTCCCTGTGGATTCTCTAACCTTGCTGGTGTTTATTGGATTTCCTGACAAAGGAAGTTGTATTTATTCACTTTTGCTGTATGTGCCTCAAAAGGTGTCAGAGCATGTCCTGATCAGAAAGTATGTGGTGAGAGTGATGCTGCAATATGGTTCAGCCTGGTTATACAAATATAAAACAGCTTCAGAAAGTCATTTATTCAGTTCAATGCATTTGTAATTTAATTTTGTTTCTAAAGTAAAATACCAAAACAAGAGCAAAAAAGCATTTTAAAGACCCTCATCACTGAGATTTTGAAAAATAGCTCTTTTTCTGTCTTGTCCTTCAAATAAATCCATAATTTCAGACAAAATAGTCATTCTTGTTTTGTGGGGACATATTTATGCACATATCTGCTAAAGTAATTGTAATTAAAAAGACACTTCTCTCACCTTGACCCTTTTAGACTTCGACTCTGCAAACAATTTTGTGGGTTTGGGTATTTTTCTTAAGTGTTTTCAGGTTAGGACTTATGTACTGCATAACTGCAGATCATTTTCACATAAATAGAACTATGACTTTTCCAGAAATAAGTGTCTTCTACAGATGCACAGCCTGTCCCTCTTGCATTCAGCTGTGACCTTGAAAACTGATTAACAAAATTGTACTCTAAGGGATGCAAGGTTTCACATAAAGCAAGTGAAGCATGTACAGGCCCGTGAGGGGTGCTTAGAGTATCTCATAGACTTCTAATGGTAATTCCTTTCTCTTTAAATGCTATTAGGTGATTCTGGCTTGAGGCAATCTGTAGTACTTTTCTCTTTATTTAATTTTTGTGCCACATATTTTATGAATTATCTTATTACAAGCCCTCTTTTGTGTTTTAAAGACAAAGAGCTCTTTATGTCTGGTGGGCTAAGCGTCTTCTTCAGCTACTCAGATATTTTGGGTTTTATTGATTTTACATGGCATAAACTTTGGCACAGTAAGAAGATGAAAAGTTAAGTAGAGTTATGATTACCTAAACCTGAAAACAAAGTGGTGCTTTTGAAAAGCATGCAGAGTGCCCTGGATTTAAGACCTCATTTCCTTCAATGATAAGGACTACTCGAAAAGACGCCATTTGCTACATTCCAAAAAGTAGTACATTTATTGTTATTTAGTAACATTGGCAAGCTGTGAAAACCTGGTTTCAAAACTAATTTATTCATTAATTAAAGGCTTGTAAATTATTGTGCTTTTGACTTTCTAACTCTCTACGTTTGTATTTGAATTATGTTTTGGTTAGTGAAACACCACCTTCTGGAAATCTGAGAATTGAGAAATAAAATACAATTTAAAGCATTCTACACATCCCTCCAATCTTGATTTTTGTGTCCTTAAAGTCCAATTGGTATTACATGAACAGGGATGTAGGGTATTATTCTAATAAGTCATTAAACTAGCAGAAGGCATTAAAAGAATTTTTGCTAGTGATAAAATAAAACCAGAAGGCAAGACTGAATCTGGTCTTAAACATCTGTAATGTGCCAAGGTACAGAAGTATAAAATGTAGCATTCCCCCTACCCCCTGCCTTTTGTGTTCCTTGTTAAAAAAACTGCGTACCAAAAGTGGAGACATTTTTGTTGGGTTTTTTGTCTCTCAGAGTGAAGGTATTCCTATTTCTGAAGCTAGAAAGAATGGGGAGAATATACAGATACTGTTTAGTGTGGTACATGTGCTGTACACCTATGAGAGGTGATGGCTTCACATTGCCACTGGGGCAGTGTGGCCACTTGGCAACTTCTGCTCCGGTTGTAGTCCATTCCCTATCCAGGACAAAGAAATTGAATCTCCTGAGAATTTTTTTTTTCCTCTGATATCTTTCATTTAATAAAAGGTGTTGTTTATAATAGCAAGGAATAAAATATTTCTATAGAGGTGTCCTTATTGTGTCGATAGGCTCTCTATGGTGGTTTGAGTTTCTGCAGAACATTTAGAACCAAACTGACCTCATCTCAGTACGCAGTTAAACATGTGCTTAGCTTGCATCTGCATAATCCCATCAAAACCAGCAGGATATAAATGCAGGTGTATGTGCTTTGCTCGGTCAGACCCTAGACTCATCCAGTCTAATCATTCTGCACTTTCTGAATGATATCCCCACATCCAAGAAGTAGTAGTCATGGAATGGCTTTAATGAGTCTCTCAGTGTGAGATAGGATTTATAGTGCTTTTCGTCACAGGAAGCAGATCTAATAGTGAATATTTAGGGGGTTTTGGTTTTATTTTTGCGAGAATAAGACAGTTCTGGAAATGTCTGCTGTCATGAGGATGAATATCACTGGAGAGAGCTCTTTTCTCAACCCTTCACTGTCTTTTCTGATTATCTGTGCTAATCTGTATGCATACAAAAAACGTGTTTTATATGATTTATCTTTCACTTTGCTGTGTATCCTTATGCCTTATAATGACCCCCTGTTTTCAGAGAGATATTTATGGTTTTGATCATACTGTCTCAGCACTTCCTGTTTTCTAGAAAATACATTATGCATATTTGCAGTTCAGATGGTATTTATCTAAGGGTTGAAGTATTAACGCTAGTACTAAAACATGTTAAAAATATTTCAGATGAAAGTGATTATTTTTCTCAGCATGTTGAGCAATATTCTTGGCCTTTCAAAATACGTTACAGAAAAGTGAGCATTCCTTTGGATTCTAGTTGCTGATCAAGAAATGTGATACTATTACACTGTCTTTGTGTTCCTTTCCTTTTTTTCAGTTTGTTTATCTATTCTTTTTCAAATGTATGAATATGTTATTTCTTTTTTTGCTACAAGAATCATAAGATTGTATTAAGCTCCTAAGGAAGCCAGAAGAACATCCTTTGAATTCTTTTCTTCTTTCCCTTGTCTCTTTCCTTCTCCCTGCTGTGTTTAATAGATTCTGCAAAGAATTTTTTTCTTTTTTTAGTTGAAGGAAAAAAAGGAAAGGGAGAGGAAAAAGACAATGAAGACTTTATATTAGATCTGCCAAGAATGTTTAAGAGGTCATTTTTGATACCAGCAAGCAACTTTACTTCATTATTTTATTTTAAAAGAAAATTCTTTTCTAATTGTTTTATACTACAACCAGAGCGGTAAGTAGTCATGTAGTTTGGACTACATTAATTGTAGTACAAACACTGTACTACAATTGTACTATAAGAAGTTTGTTTTTTTAATTCAGTAAACTATAAGAAGTTTTTTTTTTTTAATTCAGTGTGAAGCAGATTGGGCAGTATTGCATTGACTTCCGTTTTAAGTACTAATGCTATATAATAGTTTCTGACACTTGGGCAGAATATTCCATTAAAATGGCTATCTTAAAGGAAAATTTTCCTCTTAGCATTTATTGATATCTGTCTTATTGTTTATCATATGCATGAGTGAAAAACATTCTGTTGCATTTTTAACGTTGCATTGCAGTTTTATTTATCTTATTTTAGTATGGCTTTTCCCACTGCGCATATAATCAGATGCCAATGAAAGATTGATTCTGCAAAGCTGTGAGTACTCAAGTTCTAGAACAGGATGTTATTTAAACATATGCTTGACTTTGAACATGTGAGTAGTGGCTAAATATGCCAACAGAAGAATGCTTATTCACATTAGCTTTTTTTTCAGTTTACACCTTACAAATCTTTTCTTCTCTAATGGCTGGTCTTGTCAAGGTTAGGTCACAATATCTAAATTTTGAGAGCCATGAACAAAGGCACACAGAGACCATAGGAGGAGGTATCTGCAAAATCTCAGTGGGGGTAACTGTCTTTCTGCAGGTGGAAGAGATTCAAGACCTGAGGCAGATGAAGAATTACCTTTTTAGTGGTAATAAAGAAGTTTAAAATACAAAACTGTTTTGGGAACTAAAAATTGGAACCTTCCTTTCTTGTTTGGTTATTGGAGGTTTTCTTGTGGATGTTTATTTTTAAATAACTCTTGGTCTCCATACACTATCATGTTTCTTTGATACTTCAACCTTCTTTGCTACTTTATGACACTATGCTTTTGTTAGGTTTAATTAGAGTGGGGTAACAGTGCCAGTTAGTACAATAAGCATGAAGTATATGATTTGTAGGAAAAAATGGTTATTTAACTAACAGCAGAAACCAGAGAAGTAATGACTTGGTCTAGGCTCAGTTGCTGGTAGGTGAAATATCCTATAAGTATTGACACACAGTCCACTTCGTGCCAGATTTCTGAAAGGCTGCTTATGTTACTGGCGTTGCAATAGCTAGGTGTGCAAAGTAAAATAAATAAATGAAGCCTTTGCACTTTCAGACTTATACTAACATTTTTTTGAGTGTTCAGTGCCTGTCAGAGAAAAAAATACTGGGGCCACGACAACAAAAATGTAAAAAAATTTTTTTTGAACAATGCTGGAGAGCACAGATATCTGGAACCACTGCACCTGTATGAGGTTTCTTCAGATACTCTGATACTGTTTGTGAAAATTGAGTCATTTAGTGGTTATGTGTTGAATACTGTGAGATGGAAGGGCTACCTTTTGCACATTATACAGGTTGTCATATACTGTGGCTTGACTGACACTCTAAACATTCCAAACTTTTTACTGCAGAATGTTGTGCTATCTGGGTTGGGTCTGATTATGCCAGCTGCTTCCCTCATGTGCTGAAAGAAATATTGGAAGGTTCGCTTGCTTGCCTTCTTCTAGGTTTGACTTGCAGCACAGCAAAGTGAGGAAGCCTACTTTTCCTGAACTGCAGGTCCTTGGTAAACTATAATTTTCCCACTAAGAATAGCTTCTTCTTTTTTAACGTTTTGCAGATGTGAGAAGTTTGTCTGTATGGTTACAGTCATTATGTGCTGTTTTTCATTTATGCAATTTTGCTGTTTTGCTCAGCTACTGGGGTTAGCATAAAATTGGCATGACTTCACTAAATCAGCTAACAGGTGGAGTGCTGCTTGCAAATTGTTGGAAGAGGCAAGCAGCCGGCAAGGGTTGTTGCACAGCCAAGAATATGGTATATGTTCAGGTTCCAGAAAGATTTTAGGTTTTCAAATAAGATTTGTCACTGTTAGAATTATTTCATGGTGAAAATAAATAGCTGGTCAAAAGTCATTAAACCAATCAAGGTATCCATACAGCAGGATGCAAATAAGTGTTGTTCTCCCTGGCTTTAGAAGATTTAGGGGATTCCTTCCCAATGAGAGAAAGAATAAAGTATCATATTCAGGTGAGATTGTTTCACTGCTGCCATGGTTAGGATTTTGATTCTGGGTTAAAACCCAGTGCATAGAGTTCAATAGGGTTTTTTGGTTGGGGGATTTTCTGTTGATTTTTCTGTAAAGAGATAGATCTTTTCTGTATTTTGATATATTTTTACCAGGAAGCATTCAGAAAATATTTGTCTGAAAAACTGTGACTCCTTGGACAAAATTGCTTACAATTTCAGATAAGGAGATAAAAAACAAAAACAAAACAGTCAACATCACCATCCTTATGCATTCCAAGAGAAAGAATTTTAAAGATAGTGGAAAGTTGTTTTCAACTATGTTTTTACATACAATTGACAGTTCATGGATTCAACGTTGAGCAATCTAAAGAAAAATGAATTTCAGACCTACATAGGTTTTAATTCAAATGATTTTATTTTCCTTAGCGTGCTTCACTGTTGTCAAATTCTTGATGCTTTGTCGCTTATGTATGCTTATGCTTGAGTGCGTTCTCCCTGTCTTCCAAGTACCTACCTCTCCAACTCACTCTACCATGAAAGTCCTGACTTAATTTCTTCTTAGATCTGCAAGTTTTTCCTTTTTATAAACCACCCCAGAGCTCTAGTGTTTTTTTTATTTGATTGGCAACCTTCAGTTTTGTTTTTTCGATTAAAAAAAAAAGGCAATTAGAAAGTTTTATAGAGTGAAATATTTTATGTGCTGATTTTATGAGTGTAGCTTTATTGTCATAATCTTAAATGGCAATGACATGAATTTTCTCTGCTGGGTGAGTTATTAACAACTTCTGAACTCCTGCCTTCAGAATAATCTGGTTTTTAAATTTTATTTTATTCTGTTTTTCTAAATCTCTTTTAATGATGCCTTCTAGGTAAAGAGATAATTTCATGGGAACTTCTGAAAACAGAGCTTTGTGGCTGAAGCGTTGATTACTTTGTGACCTACATGTATATTTCGACAATCGAGGTTGTTGAAATACTTTTGCCTTTCAAGAGAGTAAAATAAATAATTCACAAAGCATATTTTAACCGAATACCAAAACAGAGATATATTTACCTTGGAATGTAAAGGCTTATTAAATTAAATGCCTAATAATTGAGTTAAATATAAAGATTAAATTCTCGTAGCTCTGGGATGCTGCAGCAGTGAAGGTAATGCTCGCCAAGATACACCAGAAAAGCAGAACAGAAGTAGATTGATCTCCTGCAACCATTTGTGTACTTCTTTACATTTTATCTGGACAGACCATTCTAGTGACCAGAATCACAGCCAGATTAGTACCAGTGTCTTGGGGTGACATTATGCTGTTGTATCCCCTATCACTGCTCTATGCCCAGACATGATTCCTGAGCCTTTCTATGCCTTTAAAACTGGGTGTAAGAGACAGAGAAAAAAACTGAGCAAACCTTTCAAAACAGTTTGTGCTTCAAGGACACACAGATGAGCTACTGCTGCTGGGGAGCAGAGGAAGCACTCCTCTTGCTTTTTAGACAGCTTTTCAGCTCCGTTTCTTCAGAGAGAGACGGAGAGTTAAGTTTTTTGGGTTTTTTTTCCTCTGAGACTTTGTCTTTTCCCTTCTTGTCGTCTGGACTTGTTCAGAACCTCAGAACACACTGGGAAAATTTCCACCTTAGGCCCAGAGGGGGCCCACGCTGTCCCAGCTCTGAGGAGGAGGAGAGAGACCACACCCGCAGAAGGACTCTAAAATCTTTCAGGTTTTCCCTCACAGCGAGAGGTTTTGTTATTTAGCATTATTATTATTATTTTCCTGAGTGTTTGTTAAATAAATAGGTTTTATTTTCTCCTTCACTTTCCTCCGAGGAAAATCTCTTTTTTCCTGAATCTGTTGGGGGAGGGGTGACTTTAACGTGCCTTCCTTTGAGGAGACGTTCCTTTTGGACATTTCCCTGAATTTGGCAAACTGGCACAACCAGTTACAGAATTGTACCATTTGCTTTGTGCCATTTTTATATCCCAAAACTTACCTTTTCATAATTTGACATATACCAGATGCTCAGAAAAAGGAAAAAAAAAATACCCAACCAAACAAAAAACCAAATAAAAACCAAAAAAACCCACGCACAGAAAGCCCCCAAACAACAAAACTGTTAAGCTTATCAAGATTACCTTTCCAGTGCAAGATTGTTCTGTAAGAAAGGCCCTGAGGTTTTGTCTAGATTAAATGACTTTTGAGAACAGGATCTATAGAATATCCTGTTGATGTTTGTATTCTACATCTTTGTAGATTTTACCTTGAAGAATTTTTTTTCATTTTTTACCCTAAATTTGCTGGTACTCCATTTTACTTAATTGTTTCTTAGTAAACAATATGTAATTTAGTTGTTTCCCAGTATCAGTTGCCTGCAGAAGGATGTATTTTGCACTTGGCACTTCTCAGTCCCGAAACAATAAGCATGCTTTATTTTTAAACTATAGTCTGTTAATTTTTTATTCTTTATATCTTTCATTTACTCTACTTCTCTGGACTGGATTGACTTCTTTTTATTTCTTGTCATCCTAGAGTTTGTTTCTCTATTTATTTTGTTTTCTTGTTTCTCTGCATTTTATATGAGCTTACGTTGTTTGATTTGAACTAAATGTAAAATGCTTTGAATCTAGAATTGCATCCCATTTGTTGGTTTATTTATTGTCTGGAGCTCTATTTACCCTCAGCACATGAAAATTATTTTCATGTGAATCTCCTTTTGCATGTAGCATTTGGTTTTGGGGCTAAGCTTGACCAACTGTTAGGTAACAACTTTTAACAAAAAATTTATTCATATTTCATTTGTTAGAGCCACAAAAATAATTTACCTTTCTCCAGTAAATATCTTCTTGGAGATTGTGCAGAGTCTGGCTTTTCACTTTTTGGTACTTCATTACAATGGTACTTCACAAGAGCAAGGTTGATACTGGCCTCCTTTTCTTGACAGATACATTTGCTACAATATGGCAGGCCAAAATGCTGGAAGAGAGGTGTACTTGCACATTTGGTTAGACCTCCCATGCCCTTTTCTTTAACAGTCATTTACTGTTTATTATGATGGGAAACAATAATGCTTTAACAAAACATAAGTAACTCAGATTAATCAGCTGCTTTGCAGGCAGACACTTCCTGAGTTCCCTGGGGTTTCTATCAGCAAATTGTAGTAATGATGCTGATTTGCACAGAGCTATTGTTTCAGCTGTAAATACCTGAATTGATTACCCAGGAGCCCTGGTCTCAGTGTAGCATTGTTTTCCTTTGTTCTTTATTATGTTAGGTATCCTGCATAGCAGGGGGCCTGTAACCACAGCAGAGTCACCTTGGGATTTCAAGTATGGTAATCGAAATGAATTCTTTGTTACTGTAAATTACAAACAGAACAACAGCAGCCTGCTGCGACTTTTATAAATATGTATGGTTTACCTGCCAATGAAATTATGGTGAGGGATAGATCAAAGTGAATTAGGACTTGTCAAGTGAATTTGATTAGTCATTTTGTACTTTAATTTTATTCCTTTTTCTCTGATTTGTGACACAATAACAAAATTAATGGTTTTACTCTTCTTATAGCAAAAGCTGTGGGCCACACTAAAAATTCATTTCAGAAAATGCAGCATTGACAAGTGATTCTTCTATATAGACCATCTTGATAGCACATCTGGTGCATCTGCAGTGCCCATAGTGGTGGTGTGCACTTGTACATGGTGAGGTGTGAGCTGTCTTGTTGTGTACGTCTGCAACCATGCTGGCTGTGATGCCTTGAGTGGCTACCTAGAAACAGAGACTAGACAGGAATAAGGGAATAAAGGTAGGTATTGATTTGAAAGGCCTTCAAAGGTACACCCTGGGGAGCCAGAGGCTACATCCAGAAATGTGTCCCAAGATGGACGACAAGTCTTGAGTTCTTCTCGCTTTTATAGGTTTGGTTCATTTGCATATCAGCATAAATTNTTCAAAAATATATAAAAAAAATAAAATATATATATAAATATATATATTTATAAAAAATATAAAATAAAAAATAAAAAATATATTTAAAAAAAATATAAAACCCAAGGCATCAGCTGTGCAACAGAAAGTGTCTGCTGTCTTCTAGTTCATGCAGTAGGACTGCTCTCCTCACCCGCCTCTTTTTCCTTTTTCCTTCTAAAATGGGAATTTCTGGTTCAGCCTCACTTTAAATATTCCAAGCTGAAATATTCCAAGAAGCCATCAACATTTCTTTCTTTCCATTTTTGGTTTCAGCCTGTAATTATCACTTAACAAATGAGATCTCTTTATACCAGGTGGTGTGTCTTCACCTTAAAATGATCTCAGACAATAAATTACCTACCAGACAAAGCAATTATTTTCTACTGTCTTCACATGCCTAGAAAAGATCTGAAAACAGGCACTTTAAAAGAAATATTCCTATGAAGATCAGAGATGAGAATAAAGAAAACCCATCTACATTCGGAAGGGAGAGCCAGGTCTCACAAACAACTTTTTTATTGTGCTGACCCAGATGTGCAGATAGATCCTAAAGATACACGTTAGCCAAGGGAGACTCGTTCCAGAAGAAAGAATGCAAATCAGACCTGAGAAATCAGACAAACTGGGACAAAATAGCAGGAGTTTCCTGTTGCTTTTTTCCTTTTCTTGGTATACTCTGATTCATTTATCTTACACTGAAAGGAATGAAAAAAGGAAACATTTTCATTACTCCTTGTTGCTGGTATTGTTTTGCCAAAGCATCTGAACAGTCCTATACATGCTTTCTAAAACCAACAATCCCTTGAAATTAATTTTAATAAAACATGAATGATTCTGTGATTGGTACATTACTCAACCCTGCAGCAATAAATTAAGGACATGCACCCCAAGGGGAAATCGTGCCCAAAACAATCATGTTCCCACAGAGTAGAAGTCTGAGATACTGGAACACTGAAATTGTGAGAAATTAAATCCTGATTCTGCAAGCATATGTTAGCAACAACACTGCAAGTAGTCTCCAGTGGCTTTAACTGGAAAACTGCTTATCTCTGCTATAGGAAGATGCACAGTCATGCCCACTGTAGATATTTCTCCAGACCCAGTCTCAGATGAATTACTGGCTTTTTTTCAATGTAGATATTCATACACCTCCATTTCATGACAGGGGTTTTCATGGACAAGCGAAGCAAGTCCGTTTGCCTCATTATTTCTTAAAAGATAATTTGAACCATCCTGAATCACAGGTCCCAAGTTTGTATTCTAGATGTGGAAAGCTTTTGTGCTTGCTTTTGCCTGCCTGCAAAGTAACAGTGGCAAGAATTAGTAGTTAAGAGTATTCTGTGTTGTGTTACACTTTATTTCGTTTTTTCAAATGCTTTGTGGTAGTTGACACAAAACAAACTACCCTGCCAGATGAGCATTTTGTGCATCCATTTTATAGGCTAAAAAATTGTATAACAGGAGCCAGAACCAACACGTACAAAGCTATGGGTTTGCAAAGGGGTGCTGAAGTAAGCAGCATGTGTTTGATAACTACTGAGCCCTTGAGGATCTTGTTTACTCTCAAGGGACCTAGATATCTTCACAACCTTTATCAGTGAGATTATTTGTTGAGTTAACAAAATGCTAATCTTCAGGCATTTCTACTAGTCTAGAGAATTTCTCCAACTGCCACAGGGAATTGCAGAGCAGGGACAAAAGTCTCCTCTGCACTGCTGCTTCTGCTGGCAACAGGATTCAGGAACTCCTCCTGCCACCGTGCAGAGTGGGGCTCCTGCAGTGGTGAGCTGGCAGGCAGCTGAAGGGCAGCTCCTGCAGGCAGCAGATGGCAAAGAGATCCAACCCAAGCTCTGGGCAAACTTCAGAACTCTCATTTTTGTCATCCTGCTTTAGTTTGGTACTTAGCTCCTCAAGAGAAATATCATCTGTGCCTCTGCCTTTGATTTTATCCACAACAGCAGTGTAAGTCCCTGACTAGGTGTCTGGTTATTTCAAAACAACAACTAACAAATGTTATTAACATAAAAGTTGTGCTGTTGTTTTCTTATATGCCTCTTGTGGCCAAGCAAGGGGTAACATGAGTTTAAAAACAAAAAAAATAATAAAAATCTAAGGGTGTTTAGTCCATCTGGATGCATAGAAGTTCTGTCTACAGCTTAAATATCAAGCAGCCGGAACAGAGAATGGAAAAAATATAACCCAAAATCGCTCACTAAATAAAACCAGGTTTATTTCATATATTTTCCGTAGCTGAATTACTTTTGTCAGGCTTTGGCCAGGATCGATCACAAGCACTTATTCATCAGTGCCTTTTATTCCAGTAGTATCAACATTTGCTTGCTTTTCAAAAGGTGATACTGTTTTTGTAATTGTTACAGGCTTAGATATATATTTAGAGTTAAACTGGTTGTTTTGAAAACCAGAAACAGGTTTTTTTAGGATTTCAGTTCAGGAATAAAATATGGGATAGATTATGGTGTTTGGACATCTTCCTGCTGCTGTATCTTAGACAGAAATGTTTGATCCAAATTATTCTTCTTGCAATTTTGCCAGGCTCCACTGATAAGTCAGGGATTAGTTTGGCCCATGGAGACTATATGAACTAAAAGTCAGTTTTGCATGAGAAAACAAAAAAGTGACTATACCAGTTGAAAAATTATTTTGGTACTGGAAAAGGGATTTTAGTACACTTTGAAAGTATATGTTTATTGAATTGCATTGGGAAGAAAAACATATTTTTTAAAGAAAAACAAGAGGAAATGTTTCTGTTGTTTATACTCTTTCAAAGAACTACATATGTTGAAATGGAGGTCAGGGAGTTTGCTGTCCTACCAGGAAAGAAAACAATATTCTGAGCAGAAATCTCAGGTGACCATAGCGTATGGGCTATTCACCAGTGAGTGCGCCAGGTTAGGCTTGTCTGCCTACCCCTTTATTGCGCTTGTTCCTGAATCTGCTGCATCAGTGGAGCTAATTTCCCTGGTAGCCCACAGCTGAAGAGTTGTAAACTGCAGCACAAAGTCAGGAAAGTTCTCTTAGACATGACTTTTTACTAATTAGTATCTAAAAATATACTTATTCCAACCTGTCAGGATTGCAGGCGGACAGGTGCTATTCCAAGAACCAGGGTGGATGAGACTGAGACAAGTCTTCAGGATAAGTTGGCAGATGGCAAAGGAAACAATTGATTTTTTAAGCTTAATGAACTCAGAAGCCTTTTTACTGAGAAGTGTGTTTGTGTTTTAGGGGTTTTTGAGATACCTGGTAGCACAGTGATGTTGTGTCTTGCTAGGAGTTGAGGAGCTGGAGCTGTGTGTGAGGCTTTAGGCTGATGGGATCTGTGCTTGACATGGAGGTTGGGTGCAAAATACTGCCGAGCTACTACAGCTGTACTTGGCACACAGCATCCTCTGCAGATACAGGCCAGTGTATACCACGGCAGAATAACAAACTAGGAAGTCATTATGTCGGAGTTTATGAGGGCTTTCTGACTTAGTTACGTGTCAATGGTTGTGTGCCGTAATTGTTTCTCTCATTAACCGTGAGGATCAATTTAATGGTTGTTTCCAGTTTTGTAACTTTTTAAGATTGCCTTTTTCATACTTAAAATTTTGTATGGGAGACACTTGTGAAGAAATAGAAGCTATCCCACCCATTTAAAAATCTTTCTAATAATGCTGTAGTCAGTATAATGTTGAGATGTCTGCATTTTCCTGACCTTGCAGGTGGCAGAAATCTGCTGTGATACCAGATGTCAGGCTAAAATAAGAAATAGAGAGAGACATTATTAGGACACAAATTTTGTGTGTTCTTACTGCTAGAATTTAATTCAAAAATACACTAGGTAGGCTTGTCTGTGAGACTCCGGGGTATATATTAGAATATTAAATTTTATACATAAGATTTTCAGGCTTAAAACTGTTCTGTTTTACACATACTTATAATCATGTTTGTGCTCTGAATCTGAAGGATTGAGAACTTGTCTAAGATTATAACCTAACAATGTTAGAAGTTAAACAGCATCACCTGATTCTTCATTAGTGGGTGATGTTTTCACTTTTTGCCAATTAAGTAGATGCTGAAGAGATGTACTTTCGGTTCATACGTGCTCATTGTGCTTCTTGAATCCTCACAAGCAGCTTCAAACTCTAATAATGTGGAAGCTGCAAATAAGTTTTGATTATTTTAATTCTTAGGAGAAAAAGGAACACACTCTGAAGTTCAAAAATGTAAATTATATTTTCTGAAGTATTCCTGATTCATATTGACCTCTAGAAAATTTAAATTACAAAAAAAAAAGTGCAAACATTTTTGTTTATTTTTAACTTATGTTTTCTCCAGCAAATCCCAAACAAGCTTCCACAAAATCAATTTTTATATGCCTTCTTTGCTTCAGTCTGACCATACTACCTTGCTGTGGAATTAATATGCTTAGTTCAGTACAACAGTACAAATACTTCTTTCTTTGGAAATCCTTTCCTTCAGATATATTGCAGAAGAGTTAGGAGAGCTGCATTAGAATTATGCTACTAAGTGAGACCAGATCTATGACCACTGCTAATATCATATCGACTGTTCCTAAAATTTTTAATGTGTGTGGAGAAATCTGTATGATTCTCCATCTCTGCTAGACCAAAAGAAGAGCAAAGACACTTTATAGAATGAAGCCTGAATATTTCCTGTGTCCCAAGGTCTGAGGTGTTTGAGATTTTTAATGCATATCAACTTAAGTACTTTACTACATTTTTCTCTGAGTCATGTTGATTAATTTCAAAGTTAGTCATTTTTGTTTCTATACTTTGAGGCCAATTTGTCTAAATTTCTAAATAGCATTTGCTTTCCTCTCTATTGTTATTGTTAATTTCTTGCTGTGATGATAGTCAAATCTTTCTGTAAAAAATGAGTTTTCCTCTTCTGTGACTGCATATGCAAACAGAGTACGTGCGTGTTTGTGAACAAGTGCACGTGCATTTGCACATCTCTGCAGGTTTATGGATGTATAGGTGTATATACTTGCAAATTTAAACTGGCTAGATTTGTTTATCTTTGATTTTGTTTTGTTTTTTAAATACACACTAATGATGCTTCACATTTTTTTACTTGCATATTTATTTCAAATCTCTTACTTAATTGACAGATTGCTTTGGTTTTTAAGGCTATTAGCAGTGCCTTTGCCTTTTACAATAAGAAGGTTAAGGCAAAGTAAAAGAGTACAACAAATATGATACATGATCAAAGGTTACAGCAGCCCAGAGTAGATGAGGTGTCCATGGAACACTAAAAGATTAGAAGAGGGTAAAAGGCTAAGGAAGACCAGCTGGCTCTGTAACATACTACTGTTCAGAGTGCATTACTGCTAAATTGAAAAACGGGTTCAAACTGCAGGTTTCCAGCATGCTGCAGAGTGGAATGCATACCAAATGTGGTTACTTCAGCCTGGGTAAAGAATAAGGGAACATGAACTATTGAATGTTATTGGCACTGTTGGCAGCTATTTACTCTTTCTCTGGAACACAGGTTAAGGATAGGGACAAAGCACAAAAATCAAGAGAAAGGAAATGGATAAAACCAAACAGACTTTGGAGACGCTGTAATCCTTTATCAATTGCAAAGTAGGAATGATGTACCTACTTCTCTTTTTTCAAAATCATTTATTTTATAGGAATGCTATCAGAATAAACCCATACGACATCAACAGGTTTTTTTGACATTTACTGAGAAAGGATGATTCTCTCAATTTGGAAGTAGAAATCTGTTACTTTATCCCCTCTCTTTATCACAAATGTCTGTGTAACCTAAAGCCCATCTGTGGCCCACTGCCACAGGGTTATAAACAATGTCAGTGAGAGTTAAGAAAAAGATGATGCCCAAGTGTCCAGTCTTGATCTAGATAAGCTTGCATTCATGCTCTCTTTCTGATACTGACTTCTTCTGCGACCTTCAAAAACTTTCAGTGTCTCGTTTGAGGTGGAGGTCCCCATAAGCAGAACAGTACTGACAGTCTGCTAGGAATGTAGGTGCCCTACAGATTGTGAGAAGATATTTCTGATTAAAGTTACATCTAGGAAAAAGTGTATCATATATTCTGTGGTATTTCTGTAATAACGTATCACTATACAGAATAGCTTAAAAAACGCCAAACAACTGTTAATTGGAAATGGTGTGTAAAGGGCTGCTTCATAACTGTGAAGTGTTGGCCAGTGTAGCCACACACCTAGCAAAAGCAAGAGATCATTCTCAAAATGGGATTTTTCCCTTTTTTTTCCCCTATAGCCATCGAATAGAACTTTAAAAAGCTAATTTGAAATCAGATTAGCTACTTTTTTCACCATGCCAAAATAAAAGGTATTCATATGAGGAAAGTGAATTCTTCCAGAGAAAAAAGACTGTATTCCCAGGTGGACACTTACCACATATGCCTTCTAGGGGAGTATATTACTTACAGTGCAAGATATCAGTGATCATGGTTTGTAAAACTGTATTTTAAAGAAATTCTTTCCTCTTTTAATTTTTTGTGCTTTGTTGTAAATTGGCTTTCAACTCTTCTTGTGATTAGATCAAACTTTGCTGGGGACAGCCATCTTTATATACTTTCTGGCATAACAGTTTTTAAATTATTTTCCCAAAAAGCATCTTTAGTATCTGTATCTGGTATATTTTGTATGTTTCAACAGAACATCTGTTCAGATTCTTCAGCAGCAATGTGCAAAGAGCAGATTGAGTTTCATTATTTACCCCTTGTATCAAGCCAAACTCAGGAGATATATAAAAATAATAATTTTAAAAATACTTTAAAAAATAATTAATACTATAGAAGAAAGAATAGTTTGTCTTCTACTCTGAGAAAAAATCAGATTACATGTTAATGTAATTCAATGTATTGACTTCCAGTGTACCTCTCAGAGACTAAAAAAATCTTGAAAGCTAAAGTTTGAGAACACTTTAAAATTAAACATAACATTTTTAAAATCTACTAATATCAAACTATCCTTTAACAGATCTCTAAAAATAATTAGATTACTGGTAACATCTATTTAGCCTACAGACATACCATACAATATTCTTGGTGCCTCCTTGTAAACCCTTTAGAAATGCAGAGAAATTATAACAGTCATCAATGAAATTTTACCTGTTCACTGAAGTAGCAACTTATTAGGGTAAATAATATAGCATTAATATGAAAGGCTGACATTGCAATCTAAATTAAAAGAATAAAAATCTGTATTACAGATTTTTTTTCTTTAAGGATATTAGTGTATTATTATTATTTAAGCACTAGAAAAACTTGGTTTTATATTGGTCTGTATTGAAAAGTACACATACTTTTTGTAATAGTTGTTCTTATGGCTAAATATGTGTCACAGCCATGACAGTCTGGCATAACTGGCAATGGGATATCTTGGATCTGGTTCTGGAGTGCAGGGCACTGCACTGCAATTCCACTGATGCATTGCTAGTGGAAGATAAGGTTAGGGTACAAAAAGCAAAAGGCCAGTTGAGACTTCCCAGACTTTTCCTTTACTAGAAGTCTTTAGCATCTCTTTCAGTCTGTGTGGGAAGATCTTTTTTTCTGGCATCACAATGTCTGATCTTGTCTTTGCCCTTTCTAAGATTGTTTTTGTGGCTGTGTTTTTAGAGCATACACACTGAATGATGGGAGATAGGTGGGAGTAAAGAGGAAGTGGCAATACATCCTGGTCTCTTTGTGCCTGGCTCTTTTAACACAAGTAAACTGTCTTTCAATAAATAAAGAAAAGGGGGAAAAGTGACTCTTATATTATTCTTCTGAGCAGCTGAAGCAGCTCCTGCTATTCCCTTGGGGCTTTCAGGAGCACAGTTGTGATGTTGTCAACAAAGGAAAAATAGCATAGCAAAGTGAATGCACTGCTGTTGTTCATCAGTATGTGGACTGATGCAGCATTGGAGTAGCAGCTGCTGCCTTTTCTCAGCAATGACTTCTATGTGTCTGAATGTAGGGTAGCTGTGAAAAGCCCTTGTCATCCATTTAAAAAAGGCACAAATTAGAAAAAAAAAAAAAAAGGAGCTTTATTTACTATTAACACTAAATTGTAAGCACCGTAGTTTGCAAGTCAGTTTGGGCTGGAAGTGTAATTTTCTGTTCCAGAAAATGATTTTTGTTTGATTTCCTGACATATGGTCAAGCTGACCTGCTGTTTGATTTCTTGGCCAAATTTGTGGTCATAAGCTAAGGAAAGAAGGCAGAAAGTTGTGGAAACCCAGAATGAGGAGAAAGGTTTAAGTTTAAGTTGTGAGGGAAAAAAAGATACAGATAATTAGCTTTTATATGTTATGGGCTTCAGAAAAACACTAAGATAGTTACAATAAGAGGGAAAACAAAGGAAAAAAGATGTTAAAAATGAGAGGTGCTAGTTCTCCCAAGTCTGTAAAGAATGAGTAACTCCCTTTGTGTGGCCTAGTATAAAACATACCTCTGCAATTAGTCTAACTGCAACTCTGCTTGGGCATGGGAAAATCACTTGGTGTTTTGCTGTGATCCCTATCACAACCAGGACATACTAAGAGTAACGCAAAGTCTTCCCTGTAGATATCCCTCTGTGGTGGATTAGACTTGGCTAAAAGCCACACTCCCACCCAGCTGCTTGCTTACTCCCTCTCTGCTATAAAGAACAGGAGGAAGAAAGCTCATGGGTCAAGGTAAAGACAGGAAGATCCCTTACCAATTACTGTCATGGGCAAAATGGACTTCAATTTGGAGAAAACGAACTTAACTTGTTGCCACTTAAAATGAATATTTAATTAACAAAGGTAAGAATCTGTCACAGTTCCTCTTCATAGTGCTGCTCTTTAGATAAAGAGTATTTGCCTGTTGCTGCAGACAAACATTTTTCTCGTTGTCACATGTTTAGCTTACTCCTGAGATCTGACAGAAAAGAGAAGGGCACACTTTCAGAAACAGCGGTTGGATTCACGTGGAGAATTAAATGCAAATGTAGATATGTATTTGAAAGGCAGGATGAATGGGCTGAAGCTGTTTAAAAACAATGAGGGGGGGAGGTGTTTTGTTATGGCAGGCTACACTTTAAAAAGCAAATAATTTTAATACTTGCCAAGTCTGCCCTTGCTTCTGGGTGGACGTTGCATTCCCAGGATTATGCCAGTATTAGCACTGGCTGCTCTAGCTCCATTCATTTCCCAGGCTGGCACCCAGCTTTAGAAACGATGGTGGCCATTCTCAGTGGCTGCTTTCGCAAGCAGGGGTGGTTCTGAGACTTGTTACATCCCTTTATGTTGGTATATCAGGACTGACCTTGGCAATTATTATCATCTTCCAGATCTTTCTCACCTGTCATCCCTTTTGGAAGCAGACTTAACACAAATACTGCTTCAACAGCTGCAGATTTCTGAATGTCTCAGTGATGATCAGCAGCTTCACTGAGTGGCAAAGTAGTTGTTCCTCTGTCTTTCAGTGCTTGGCTACAGCTGTTCTATAACTGCCATAGGACTACAGCTATTGTAGAATGAAGTCATTGCCCTATAAAATTTTAGAATTTAATCTAATTTTAATATTATACATCTATATATATATGTATATCATTTCAGGTAATTAAGAAGGTAAATCACATATTTGTGATAGTGTGCAAATTACTGTAATTGAACCCTATCTCAAAAAGAATATCCTGAGATGCTTCACAGTTTATGAGGTACTATATAGATTGTCTTCTTGTTTTCATCAAAAGACTATGAAGGCAGAAAAGTCAGGCACTCCAAAACTGGAAAATAAGAAATCTTAAAGGAGGCTGATCACAATTTTTTCCATCTAAATCCTTTCAAAAACAATTTCAATTTTCAAAAAGTTTAAAGTCACTGTTATCTGTATTTTTCTTCTCATTAAAAATGAAGGATCCGAAATATTTCATTTGATAAATTTTAAGAAATCTATTAAGGAATGCTGATGCAAAGCCTTGTGGCAGCAGGAAGTCTATTTGTCTAATATCCCTGCTGTTCTCTATTGTCATTCATGCACTTTTTTTATCACTAGGACAAGGGTTGTGGTCCATCATGGAAGAATCAGTGTAATTGTGAAGGCAATGAATGCTTTTCTGGAAAATAACAGTTGAGTGTGTTGTGGTATCAAAACTGACTGCTGTTTTCAGTGAAAATCATGCCAATATATTTGGCATATTTGATCTGGATGAAAGTATTAGACTTCACTGTTGCTTAGTTGACATCTGGACTTTGTGTCTATTTAAAGCAGGGGTTTTTTTGCTACCTTTACTTTTTAATTTCTTAAATGGAAGGCATTAATGAAGTTTTATTGGGTTAATTTGTTAAGCAGAAGACCTGGTACTGCTGGTACCAGCCTTAATATTGAAATCTCCTATTTTTTTAAATACCAAGAGCAAAGGTGTGTTAGTAGTTTTAGTGGCATTTATCTTAGAAAAATACAGAAAATTACTGAAAAAAAAAAAAAAAAGGAAAAGCAAAAATTCTGTCTCCAGGAAAGAATAAATAAACCTCCATCTTGAATGAACTCTTGCAATGGCATTTGGCACTCATCTAGAAATAGAAAAGTCAGTGTAGGAGAAAAAACTGAACAGCTGTTTAGCTGCACAACATAATGATAGTGCTTTACGCTTTCTTTTTTTACATGCATTTTAAGAGTCATGGAGTTAGTAATGCAAGCTGGGCACTTTGTGCTTTTCTCAATGAACTCACAGTGAATTTCAGACTGCCAAAAATGGAAATTGAGAATAAATTGTAACTAAAAAAAAAAAATTAACATTAAACTACATCTTAAACTTGCATATGAACACAATATCACAATACATTGCAAGAAATTTTAGAGAGCTTTCTCTAGTTTGTATTTATTTAGTTTCAAATGCTTTAAAATATATTCAGATTCTTCTTAATCTAAATGTAGTTCCCTCATAACAAGTCATCTGGGACAAGTATGCAGGCTATTCTACCTCAATTAGAGCAGCTATGCATATCTACTCTCTTAGTGTGATTATTCTGTACAAATTAAGGCAGTAGTTTTCTCAAAAAAGATTGCAAAATACTTCAACCAAGAGCACCACTCATTCTTTTTAATGGTTTCCTACCCCCATACAGGTTTTACCTGTTCAATGTCTCACATCACTAAATCTTTCATCTGATTGACTTTTTCAATATTAGACATCTCAGATAAAGCTTCTCTGTTTTGATTACTGACTACAATAGGCAGTATTTCATTCTTTTCAACTGCATTCACCCAAAATATGCCTTGTCATAATAGGCCTGTGTTAAAAATCCTGGTCATCCCTGAATGACTTGTATCTCATAAATTCATCTTAACTCCTACCAACACCAGTTTTATTGTTGTTAGAAAATACATGAACTAGATGTCAGATACAGATGAAGGAAGGCCCCTTTATAGTCTGACGCCCTTTGTGGTAAACTGTTCAACAGATAAATGAAAAGCATTTCAGTGCTGTTGGAGATTTGATTCACAATCTTTAGACCAATCAACATTTTGAATTGTAAATCCTCCCCTGAGAAATCATTCCCTTTGAAATTCTTAGAGTGACAGTCTTTCTCTAAAATGGAAACTAGTTTCATTCTCATGTAACAGTAACAGCCATGTTACATGTTAAAGTGTGTTTCATATGTCATTTTATATGAAACATGTACAATATAAGGATCATTTCAAATATGTATTTTTAATGCAGCATTGGCACTGAAATACTATCCCACTGTGAAAAGTGAAGTACCTGGTGGGTTGCATTTCCTATTGTGTCTTTAGGGCTCCTGTCTGTGTCTGAGATGTATACAAGTGTTTCTACAATTCCATTAAAAATACTGAGTTTGAACATGGACTGAGCCAGCTGTCTACCCAAACAGACCAGAGCCCTTCAGTGTGCTTGCAGATCCACTGACCGTGAGTGTTCTGTTTGGCCTGCTTACATCCCTTTCTGGATCGGATGAGCTAATTTTTCAAGGGAGGTACTACAGAACAGGTGACAGATGAGTAACACCTAGAAACTGAGTAACATCCTCACAGCGCTTCTGGTGATTTTTTTGTTGTAGTAACAGTGATTTTTGTCTCTCTAGTCAGCATATGTGATAGGGATTGGATAGAAATAATTATTACTACATTTAAAACTGAAATTGTGAATATACTCACTGGGAAAAACCTCTGTACTCCTTACTGCAAGCGAAAAGACCTCACAGCTGCCTTGTGATTATTTTTGAATCCTAATCTGTATGACTCAACAGCTATCTACAGGACAGCTTTCATACATGGAATAGGAATATTCCTTCTGTGGTATAGTAGCCTATAATCATACTGAGGCTTACATGTATGAGTCTAGAAAGAGGCTGTAGGTCAGTGTGAGGATGCAGGGAAAGAGATCCAGTTACGTTTTTCTTCCTAAACTCTCCATTCAGAAACTGTAAAAGAGTGCCACCAGGATTTCCTCTCAGGTAAAAGCTCAAAAGGGAATTGAATCACTGGAAAATATGTATGCCGTTCTTAGAATTTGTTGTGTTCAGTTAATATGCAGCTTTTTGAATGGCACATCACAGAAAAATTTTGCCTTTGCTGCCTTCACTAAGGCAATGATTTCTCTCTCTCTCTCTCTCTCTGTGATCATACAGCATGTTGTAAGGGGCTTCCCTGTGAGCGGTAAATCAGAATTAATACCCATATTGGTGGCAGGGCTGCTCACTCTCTTTATCATTCAGTTCAATAGGTATTCTTCCACTGATTTAGTAAGGAAAAGATCAAGTCCTTATGATAAAGCAGGGAGTAAAATAACAGAATAAAAATAATAGGGAATAAAAATGTATCATTGAATTGTGTGGTGAGATGGCAGGTTTTTGCAAATGAAAGGGAATTTAACAATGACCAATTTCCTTTCTGGAAAGAATGTCTCATAAAAATGAAGTGTCCTTGAGATAGATTTGAGGAATTTAATCTTTAGGCCTTATTTTCATCATACATGCCTTCCTAAGTAGATGACCACTGCATCTGACAATCAAGTAGTTAAGTCTAGCCATTGAGATGACAAGGAACTATGGTTGAACTCCTTTCAAGTGAAATTTTAGAGTATTGAGAAAATAACAAAGTAAAGACAGAACCTTTGTGGGCTGTATTTTGCTTTGGATTTGTGAGTTCAGTAGCTGCAAATTTTGTCTTCTTTAGAGACATAAACTCCTTTATAGTTTATTTTCTACTAACATGCTGAAGGAAATACAATTATTTAAGTTGTTCCTAAACCTTGCTGCTTTGTAGACTATTCTGTAAAAGAAAAAGTACACATCAGTTCTCCGTAAACTTTACCTAGCCACAGAAAGCTGATCATCATTAGGAAGACTTTCAGTAATGTCTCGAAAGAAGCAAACCATGATACTGAAGTCTCATCTATTTTGGAATTCTGCTTGAAAAAAAAAACAACAAATGAATCCAAATACTTATGCAAGAGTGGGATCTTAGCCTGGATGACTTGGAAAATTATTACTTCTAACATAATTTTGATTGAAAGATTTTTTACTTTAAATGTATGGAGCAAATATTAAAATTTTGGATGTAGGTCTTCATTTATGTGGAATATTAAAATAGCATATTTTTAATGTACTAATTACTTTTACATATATTTTTAAAAACCTATCATGACTATCCTATAGAAACACAGTACTTAATTTCTGCTGTCCTACGCATAAACCTTCTCTCTTGTTGCTTTGTGCAACGTGCTTTACAGTGCATTCAGATAATACAGAATTGTAAGGTTTGTCAGGTTTTGTCCATTTCACAGCATCACAGGCTTGGAAGGGACCTCTAGAGATCATCTGGTCCAACTCCCCTGCCAAGACAAGGTCACCTAGAGCAGGTGGCACCATGGAAAAGAGTCTGGCACTATCCTCTGGGCACCTGCCTTTGAGATACTTGTATGTATTGATGAGGTGTGAGGTCTCTCAGTCTTCTCTGAACTAAAGAGGCCCAGCTCCTTCAGTTTCTCCTCATGAGAGGGATGCTCCAGATTCTTCATCATCTTTGTGGAGCTCTGCTGGACCCTCTCTGGTAGCTCCTTGTCTTTCTTGTACTGAAGAGCCCAGAACTGGACACAATATTCCAGACATGGCCTCACCAAGGCCAGAGGGGGAGAATCGCCTCCCTCAACCTGCTGGCCACACTCTTCCCAGTGCACCCCGGGATCCCACTGGCTCTCCTGGCCACAAGGGCACTGCTGGCTCATGGTCAGCTTGTCATCCACCAATACTCCCAGCACAGCTGCTCTCTAGGTGGTCAGCCCCCAGTCTGTGCTGGTACTTGAGGTTGTCCCCCGCCATGTGCAGGACCCTGCACTTGCCCTTCTGCAACCTCATTAGGTTTCTCTCTGTCCATCTCTCCAGCCTATCAAGGTCCCACGGAATGGCAGCAGAGCCTTCAGGTGTATCAGCCAGTCCCCCCAGTTTTGTATCATCAGCAAACTCGCTTAGGGTGCTTCCTATCCCTTCATCCAGGCTGTTGACAAATAAGTTGAATAAGACTGGACCCAGTGTTAATCCCTGGGGAATGCCACTGACTACAGGCCTCCAATTGGATTCTACTCCACTCATCACAACCCTCTGAGCTCTGCAATTCAGCCAGTTTTGATTCACTTCACTGTCCATTCATCCAACCCACATTTCCTGATGAGCTTACCTACAAGGATGTTATGGAAGACAGAGTCAAAAGCCTTTCTGAAGTTAAGATAGATGACATCCATATAAAAGTTCCTGGTTTTGTTTTCAGTCTTTTTCACAGCAATCTCACAAGCATAACTCAACAATTTCTGGAAATGGCATTATGGAAAACGAGTTTCTTTGAAATGGGTTGGGATTTTTTTGTTGGCTTTTTTTTGTTTGGGTTTTTTTTGAAAACACAGTTGTGAGCTTTACTTTCTTACAAGTTTGTAGGAAGACTACTGCTCTGCTGCAAAGAAGAAGGAAGCAGTTCTGGTATGTGGCCAGACGTGCCTGTGTCGGACTTCAGCTTCACTTTGTTTTCCCTCTAGAGTTGCTTTTTTGGTTTTCCCTATATGATCTCTGTAGAAATCATATGCACTGGTGGTGCTTTCTCATGTTTCACACTGGATTTTATGAAGCTCTTCTTTCTTATGAGCACCATGCTGCATAAAGGACACAGCAGAACAAATGTGTTGTACTGATTGGTGGCCAGCAGCGAGCATTCAGCTAACAGTCTCTGAAAGGACACAGCAGGAACAAGTATTTGTTTGTCATGTAGCTGTGGCACTATTGTACTGTGGCACTTCTGGACTTTGAAACTCACTGTAGAACACAGCAGCAGGTATTAGCATTATGCAGTTGTTCTTATTGTTCACCCAAAAATTCAGTCACGAAGTGCATAAGAACCAGACCAAGTGAAAGAGAAGGCAGATCTGCAAATGCTCAAAAGATACTCGGCCCTATGTGCCGTTAGCAGAAGGACTGACAACAGTTCACTCATGACTGAAGCAGTTCATTTGGGAGAAGATATTTTTTGATTGTGGTTTGTGAAATGGCTTTTAAGAAGACAGAGGTGCCATTCCAAAAGTGATATCAATAAAAATAATACAAAAGTAATGGAATGGTAGAACAGACAGGTGGAGAATTGCATGCCTGACTTTAGAGCCCATATGTACACATATGTAGAAATTAGTGATCTCATACTATGCATATATTTGTTAACTTTTGAAGGATTGGGGAATAGGTAGAATCTGGACCACTGCAGCTTGACTATCACTTGACTGTCAGTACCTGTTTGGAGCATATGTATTTTTCTTTTTTTT